>OY759275.1:442500-512500 GCA_963662155.1 Lamellibrachia columna
GCGTGTGCGCGTGTGTGCATGTGTGCATGCGTCATTGTGCGCGTGTGACCAGTCTGATATATTAACCTTCATAACTTGATACAGCGCTTACAGAACTAATGTAACTATACGTGCACGCGTGTAAGATTTATTGGCTACAAGAGAATGTACTCATTACAAGTGAGTTAAAATATAAAACATAAGCCTTCACTTGAGACATTGTCTTAAGGCACATTTATATTTAGCATATACTTTGTTTTCTTGGGGCAGATTACAATGGAATATACGCCCTACACTTTATAATTACATCGCATATAAAAAATGCATATAACGACTAAAACATTCAGTGTTCGCTAATTCGCAGCACAGTCACGGTAACACAATTAGTTCGCAAGTACAACCACGCATACACGTACAGACATCTAGATGGAAACCCACTTGATGCCTGGCCGATTAGTAAAACGCAGCCGGGCGTCACCTACATAGCACCACCTAGCGGCATTTCTTTTGAAGTGTGGGAATTAGAAAGTGGTTGGTTGAACGGGAGATGTGTATGTACCATTCCATGCATGCAGTTGTCCCAACATCCAGTGAAGGCTCTATGTGACTGTTTGCACATATTGTACCTTAATGAATAAATACCAGAAAAGAAAGAAACGAAAGTAGCACCATGTTGGCTCACGAAATGTGGACCAACATGCGTGGTACACAAGAATGAAAGAGTTCTTGCAATACTTAGCTGCGGCGATTATATATTATTCCGCCTTATTTGTATTGTTTTCCATAACTGCTATCTAGTGAGATTCGCGTGACATCTTGAAAGTTAGACAGTGTAAGTACCAGACATATACCAACAAGTCGTCAGCTGAAACGTGAGTAAAAAAAATAAAAAACATGGAGAATATTACGCCGTAGACAAGAACACAATAACAAAACCGAGAAAATTCCGTCATCAGACAGCGTTTAACGTTCACCGTGAGACGGACGACGCAACACCATGATGTTGTCTTATATACGACTCGAGTACCGATTACCAGCAACTGCCAACTATCTCGTAAGACATGGCGAACAATCGAAACATGGCTTACCTGCGCGACATACTGTCATTCAGTGTTCCGTCTGCATTGACCTTCATCCAGTTCGCCAGGGCACCTCTTGTCGCCTTCGAGTCGTACAGCAGTCCTTGCACTAGTTGGTCGTCACCTGTCGTCATACGTGACTCGTACATTCACACATGCACTGGCATTCTTCTAACATCAATTAATTAGTAAATTAATTACATTAGTTTACACATGGGAATTATTGTTAGCTGAACATGTATTTCGTAGATGTATATGGAAGATATAGTGAGTTGGTATGCACTAATCAACGTAAACAGACACATGTACGCACGCACGCACACGCACGCACGCACGCACGCACGCATATACACTTGTTAATTTGTATCGCTCATTTGCGATGACATTGTTGTCGATTGACATTGTTGTCGATTGACATTGTTGTCGATTGACATTGTTGTCGATTGACATTGTTGTCGATTGACATTGTTGTCTCACCCTTGTCTGTCACCATGACTAATGTTTTATTTACCTCTCACAAAGAATATTACAGAATATTATTCTCACATTTCTCTTTGTAGATGCTCTTCTTCTGTTGTCCGTACTTTAGGTAGACGGAGATTGCTTCTAGCGGGTCGTGTTTGCTTTCATTCGCCGACAGCTCGCAGTAGTTCCTGCACGAAACACTCATAAAAGCACAGCAGTTTTTGGGGGCACATAAGCAGTGCTACGTTACGTTAAGCTACGTTACTCCATATATTTCCGACGTAACAGCGGCAAGCCTTTTTGAGTGATGCCGGTAAGAAATAACGTACAATCTGGATATAATTTGTTTTATTCATTTATTGTCCTCTTTGAGAACGAGTACTTCCTGATAACCATTATGCACTGATATTTTACTCATGTCCTCTAGTTCAACTATCTTTCTTGAGTGACGCATGTTACATTTCTTCAAATCAACCCAAGCATACTATCACCCTTTGAAGCTGCAATACCACACTGCTTGTGGTACCCCCCTCAACACTTATTTCCAGTTTGAAACCTCCCCATCTACTACAACACCTGTCTTCTGTCAGTAACTAATTTTTCTATCCATTCGATTGTGCCACCCCCAATACCATGAGCTTTTAATCTGTGATGTGGCACTTTGTCGAAAGCTTTCTTAAAATCTAAGTAGATAATATCCACTGGTTATCCCTCGTCTATCCACTTAGTGGCTTCTTCCAAGAAAACATAACATATTTGTTCAGCATGACTTCGCTTTTAGGAATCCACGTTGAGATGGATTTAATAATTTATGCTTAACAAGGAAGTCCACCATAAATATGGTCTGTAATTAACGTTTTTAACAATTTACAAATCAATGATGTTAAATTCACTTGTCTATAATTCTCTAACTTATTTCTCGAATCCTTTTTAAATAATGGTATGATGTTTGCTTCTTTCCATTCAAAAGGAACCACTCCCTATTTTAAAGAGAAGTTGAACACTCTTGTAATTGGTAAATTAATTTATTCTGCAGTTTCCATTAGTAGTCTTGGCGGAATTCCATCCAATCAGGTTGGATTCACTGCCTTTTTTTCTTAGCCACCATTTCTGGAGTTACAATTAACTGCCCTAAATAATCCAATTGCGCCCCCCGAAATTTAGCATCTGGAACTGGTAATGAACTAATATCCTCTATGGTAAACACTGAACTGGAGTATTCATTTAGGTTTTCCGCCATTAAAAAACCATGTGATATTATATTTCCAGCACTGCCTTTTAGTGGTCCAACCTTGCCTCGTACGCTTTGTTTACTACCTACATATGCAAATAACTATAGTAATTTTTGCTCATAGCTTCTTTAGATAGTCTAAATTTCATGGTTTAGAATGCTTCAACATTCAATTGCTGTCTTATTCCTCAGCATGTTATTCCAATCTAGCTTTGCTAAATATTTTCTCATGTTTTACTTACCTTTGTGGAAGTTTCTCCTGTAGTTTTAGTATTTTTAGTTTATGATTTTACTTTTATGTCAAAATGTATTTGATTATAGGCAATGTTACCTATGTAGGACGTAAGCTCTTACTGAGCAAGTTTGAAGAAGAACTGACAGACTTACCAAGGTGCTATCTTGACTTGGCTGGCTCTCAGGGCATCGAGGTCTGAAATCATCATAAAGACGTTTGTGACAATTGTCGATATATTTATTGGTCTTAATGTGTACGAATGTTGAAATTCACAAACATACTGTGTTGTAGTGCGCGTATATGCGAAAATGTTGTCTTTTGTAATGCAAGCATCAACAGTAGCACAGCTTGTTTTCACTAGGAACAATTGTTTTAGCTTTAGTACCATTGCAGATTGATCTTGTGACTTTTTGTAATACAAGTATCAACTGTGGCACACAGCTAGGGTTTGTCAATAGGAACAGTTGTTTTAGCTGTATATCCATCGCATACATGGCCGCCATGTTCCAATCTATTCTTATATGTACCATGAATGATCAGATTACAAATAGGTATACCATCAAAACATCATTTAGTTGCGTTTTCCACTTCATTAACTCTCGTAACAGTGTTACTGATTAACGTTGAAGGTCGATGTGAATATGACATCGGAATTACAACAAATGTTGCTTTTATTTAATTTAATGTGTGTAAACACAAAGAGACGCTGCCACAAGATGTGTACAACAATGGTTGTCGGCGAAAAGAGACAATAGAAGTAGGTACCTGCGTCGTGGACTTTCAATAGCCCTTTGAGACGATTCATGCCGTAGTCGGCGGGCAGGGCGACACCCAAGCTGGAAACAGCAACAATATGTCAGACGTGTAGATAACAGTTTGTGCAAAATAAACATCACAAAATCGTACGATATTCATAAATATTGATCATAAAGAACACATAATATTTAAAACAACATTTATTTGTATAACGTGAGATGAACAGGATATGCTGGATTGTTGGGTACTGCCTAATAATGAGAGACTTATTTGCATATTTAGCCAGATTTAACAAGATTGCCATCCTAAGCAAAGACCCAGATGGCAAGTGGACAAGGAAGTCTATTAATAAATATTGACCATAAAGAACACATAGTATTTAAAACAACCATTAATCTGCTTAATGTGGAGTGAACAGGACATGCTACATATTAAATAAACTATATTGAAACCAAACCATTGTCACCACAGTGTGAAAAGTTATTTGAACTAAACGGCATGTCGTCAATTGAATGAGAGGTGTAGGCTGATGTACAAAAAGTACGATATTATATAGCACGTTACTCAGTCTTCGGGATCGCACAAAGCGCTTCACATTCCACCACTGTTCCTTCCAAAGCCAACTCGATTTATCTTGGAAGTATTCATCTAAGCTCTAATTACGCGGACACCCATCGCTTACACCCCTGCCTAGCCAGGTGCTCATTACTACAGCTGAATGAACTGAGGCAAAGTGGTACTGAGTTTTACAGCTGAGCGAACTGAAGCAAAGTGGTACTGAGTTTTACAGCTGAGTGAACTGAGGCAAAGTGGTACTGAGTTTTACAGCTGAGTGAACTGAGGCAAAGTGGTACTGAGTTTTACAGCTGAGTGAACTGAGGCAAAGTGGTACTGAGTTTTACAGCTGAGTGAACTGAGGCAAAGTGGTACTGAGTTTTACAGCTGAGTGAACTGAGGCAAAGTGGTACTGAGTTTTACAGCTGAGTGAACTGAGGCAAAGTGGTACTGAGTTTTACAGCTGAGTGAACTGAGGCAAAGTGGTACTGAGTTTTACAGCTGAGTGAACTGAGGCAAAGTGGGGTGAACAAAATTGTCCATGGATCGAAACGGCAGCAAATGGATTCGAACCCATTCCACTCGATTGAGGGTCCGACGTTCTAACCCCTGTGCTACTCTACCCACTCGATTGAGGGTCCGACGTTCTAACCCCTGTGCTACTCTACCCACTCGATTGAGGGTCCGACGTTCTAACCCCTGTGCTACTCTACCCACTCGATTGAGGGTCCGACGTTCTAACCCCTGTGCTACTCTACCCACTCGATTGAGGGTCCGACGTTCTAACCCCTGTGCTACTCTACCCACTCGATTGAGGGTCCGACGTTCTAACCCCTGTGCTACTCTACCCACTGGACAACGAACACACAACATGTTAGTGAGCTTGGACGTTACCTGAACACAACATGTTAGTGAGCTTGGACGTTACCTGAACACAACAAGTTAGTGAACGTGGACGTTACCTGAACACAACAAGTTAGTGAGCGTGGACGTTACCTGAACACAACATGTTAGTGAGCTTGGACGTTACCTGAACACAACAAGTTAGTGAACGTGGACGTTACCTGAACACAACAAGTTAGTGAGCGTGGACGTTACCTGAACACAACATGTTAGTGAGCGTGAACGTTACCTGAACACAACATGTTAGTGACCGAGGATGTTACCTGAACACAACATGTTAGTGAGCGTGAACGTTACCTGAACACAACATATTAGTGACCGTGGGCGTTACCTGAACACAACATGTCAGTGAGCGTGGACGTTACCTGAAAGGTGTGTCTGCGAGATCTGTGAAGAAGTAGTTTTGTTCTCGGATTGCCACGCGCTTCTTCAAACCAAACCACATTTTATATCAGTTGGTGAATCGAACGCAACACGTGACACTTGTATTAGAACGTCAGGCCACAAACAACCATAAACCTCGTATTACTATATATTCAGTGAATGTTTTATACCTATTGCATGATAATATGGTATATTTCTATTTATAAAACAAATGTTAAAATTCCGAAATTTTGTGTCTCCAGAAAATGTCTAATATATAAGTATAAAATAATATAAGTTGCAATCATTAATAGTGTCCAAAGAAACTACATCATATATCGATGCTCAAGGGATCGTAATGTCACTGACACGTTCATATGTCGCCATTTAATATGAGTAACCATCAATGTCGTAGTTTTAAAATATGGCCATATTCCTGTTCAGAAATAATTTTCAAATTAGCACAAAAATCTCGCCGAAGGGGGATCTTCTCAAATTCACCGAAACTTCATTCGTATGTCATGAACACTGACGTAAATTAGTGATCATTAACCATATGTGTCAAGTTAATCATGTAACACTTACCATATCGTCGTAATGAACTTTCACTGTCAACTTTATTTGTCCCGTTTTTCGATCGATCATCTTTTTCCGCAACTGCGCAAACGAGAGAGCCAGCATCGAAACCAATAATCCTATCGGGTAGTTCTTAGTATTACTACAATATCGTAATCCCAAGAATAAAACAAGCCACGATGGTATTAACTATGTGGTTCTCCACGGTGGTATTCACTATGTGGAACTCCACGGTGGTATTAACTATGTGGTACTCTATGGTGGTATTAACTATGTGGTATTCCACGGTGGTATTCACTATGTGGTATTCCACGGTGGTATTCACTATGTGGTACTCCACGGTGGTATTAACTATGTGGTACTCCACGGTGGTATTCACTGTGTGGTATTCCATGGTGGTATTAAATGTGTGGTACTCCACGGTAGCATTAAATGTGTGGTACTCCACGGTGGTATTAACTATGTGGTACTCCACGGTGGTATTTACTGTGTGGTACTCCACGATGGTATTAACTAGGTGGTACTCCACGGTGGTATTAACTATGTGGTATTCCAAGGTTGTATTCATTGTGTGGTACTCCACGGTGGTATTCACTGTGGTACTCCACGGTGGTATTAATTATGTGGTACTCCACGGTGGTATTATCTATGTGGTACTCCACGGTGGTATTAACTGCGTGGTACTCCACGGTGGTATTCACTGTGTGGTACCCCACGGTGGTATTCACTGTGTGGTACTCAACGGTGGTATTATCTATGTGGTACTCCACGGTGGTATTAACTGTTTGGAACTCCACGGTGGTATTATCTATGTGGTACTCCACGGTGGTATTAACTGTGTGGTGCACCACGGTGGCATTAACTGTATGATTATGTGGTACTCCACGGTGGTATTAACTATGTGGTACTCCACGGTGGTATTCACTGTGTGGTATTCCATGGTGGTATTAACCGTGTGGTACTCCACGGTAGCATTAAATGTGTGGTACTCCACGGTGGTATTAACTATGTGGTACTCCACGGTGATATTTACTGTGTGGTACATCACGATGGTATTAACTATGTGGTACTCCACGATTGTATTAACTGTGTGATACTCCACGGTGGTATTCACTATGTGGTACGCCACGGTTGTATTAACTGTGTGGTACACCACGGTGGTACTAACTATGTGGTACTCCACGGTGGTATTAACTGTGTGGTACACCACGGTGTTATTGACTTTGTGGTATTCAAAGGTGGTATTCACTGTGTGGTACTCCACGTTGGTATTCACTATGTGGTACTCCACGGTGATATTCACTATGTGGTACTCCACGGTGGTATTAACTATGTGGTTCTCCACGGTGGTATTCACTGTGTAGTACTCCACGGTGGCATTAAATATGTGGTACTCCACGGTAGAATTAACTGTGTGGTACTCCATGGTGGTATTAACTGTGTGATACTTCACGGTGGTAGTCACTATGTGGTACTCCACGGTGGTAGTCACTATGTGGTACTCCACGGTGGTAGTCACTATGTGGTACTCCACGGTGGTATTCACCATGTGGTACTCCACGGTGGTATTAACTATGTGGTACTCCACGGTGATATTTACTGTGTGGTACACCACGATGGTATTAACTATGTGGTACTCCACGATTGTATTAACTGTGTGATACTCCACGGTGGTATTCACTATGTGGTACGCCACGGTTGTATTAACTGTGTGGTACACCACGGTGGTACTAACTATGTGGTACTCCACGGTGGTATTAACTGTGTGGTACACCACGGTGTTATTGACTTTGTGGTATTCAAAGGTGGTATTCACTGTGTGGTACTCCACGTTGGTATTCACTATGTGGTACTCCACGGTGATATTCACTATGTGGTACTCCACGGTGGTATTAACTATGTGGTTCTCCACGGTGGTATTCACTGTGTAGTACTCCACGGTGGCATTAAATGTGTGGTACTCCACGGTAGAATTAACTGTGTGGTACTCCATGGTGGTATTAACTGTGTGATACTTCACGGTGGTAGTCACTATGTGGTACTCCACGGTGGTAGTCACTATGTGGTACTCCACGGTGGTATTCACCATGTGGTACTCCACGGTGGTATTCACCATGTGGTACTCCACGGTAGTATTCACTATGTGGTACTCCACGGTGGTATTAACTATGTGGTACTCCACTGTGGTATTAAATGTGTGGTACTCCACGGTGGTATTAACTATGGGGTACACCACGGTGGTATTAACTGTGTGGTACACCACGGTGGTATTAACTATGTGGTACACCACGGTTGTATTAACTGCGTGGTACACCACGGTGGTATTAACTATGTGGTACACCACGGTGGTATTCACTGTGTGGTACTCCACGTTGGTATTAACTATGTGGTTCTCCACGGTGGTATTAACTATGTGGTACACCACGGTGGTATTAACTGTGTGGTACACCACGGTGGTATTAACTGTGTGGTACACCACGGTGGTATTAACTGTGTGGTACACCACGATTGTATTAACTGCGTGGTACACCACGGTGGTATTAACTATGTGGTACACCACGGTGGTATTAACTGTGTGGTACACCACGTTGTTATTAACTATGTGGTTCTCCACGGTGGTATTAACTATGTGGTACACCACGGTGGTATTAACTATGTGGTACACCACGGTGGTATTAACTGTGTGGTACACCACGGTGGTATTCACAATGTGGTACACCACGGTGGTATTAACTGTGTGGTACACCACGGTGGTATTAACTGTGTGGTAC
This sequence comes from Lamellibrachia columna, assembly GCA_963662155.1. Lineage (NCBI taxonomy): Eukaryota > Metazoa > Annelida > Polychaeta > Sabellida > Siboglinidae > Lamellibrachia > Lamellibrachia columna. The sequence goes on from OY759275.1 coordinate 451,414, forward strand.
ACCACGGTTGTATTAACTGTGTGGTACACCACGGTGGTATTAACTGTGTGGTACACCACGGTGGTATTAACTGTGTGGTACACCACGGTGGTATTAACTGTGTGGTACACCACGGTGGTATTAACTGTGTGGTACACCACGGTGGTATTAACTGTGTGGTACACCACGGTGGTATTAACTGTGTGGTACACCACGGTGGTAGTCACGTATGGGTACCATATGGATTTTCAACTTTAAAACCCCTTTGGGGAGTCACAAAATTAACACCCCGATTGTAAACTACGTGGTGTTCACTTTACGATACCCCTAGGGGATTTTAACTATGATACTCCATATGGTACCCGTACTTCATCACTGATTGGGGCAGATAGCTAAATAATGTGTTTTTAAAGGATTGGTTACAAAAAAACATGCGCTTTATCCGAGTCAAGTGTCCATATGTCTCTGTTCGATTATTTGTCACGTAGATCTACCGTTCTGACCTATTCCTTTACCCAGGGGATGAGTTTGTAATGTGTTGTATGCCCACGGAAAATGTTAAACATTGAAAATATATGATTAAACCGAATTAGAGATACACATAAATTATATGGTTGGTACCATCACCCTCAATATTGTATGCCCGATATACAGTGAACATATATTCGGTGCTTACATCGTCGATGTTGTCGGCAAGTTCCACCTCAGCCAGGTCGACGCTGTTGTAGTTCGGTTTGACCTTATCTTTTTCCTGAAACAGTCGTCAGACAGTGCTATCAATTAACAAACTACGTCAGTGTTCTGTGTCACATTTATCATCATACACCACTTGATTTAGCATTACTTTTTATCAATTTAGATGTAAACGTTCATTATTGGAAAAGTTCGATGCACTGTGGGTATAAAACACATTCGTTATTTAAACATCCGACCCTACGTGGGTGTTTTAGGTGTTACAAATAAGAACGGAAGCTGTAAGCGTTAGATCACGCGAACAGGACAGGAAACTTACCGTTGGTCTGAAGTCAGGATGAAATATGACGTAACCATTGTTGGTAATGGCGAACACATAACCATTCACTCCCACCTAGAACAAAGCAAACGTTTTCTTACGTCGCAACAAAATATAGATATCACATTACTATTCACACACGCACACACGGACGCACGCACGCATACATCCATGCATGCATGCATGCACGCACATTTAGCAGCAGAAAAATATGACTGTATTCGCAAACAAACCTTATATTGAGGGACCAGCTTTGTAAGTTGTCGCAGAGGCACATTGGTTCCCACAATGCCTAGCAGGATTCCCTTGTACAACTGTAAAGTAAAAACATTCGACGTAATTTCATCAAAGCGGAATGGATAAACGTGTGAGCTTTAAACCATCAAAGATCTGGTTCACCGCCGTCACAACATCAAACACGCACTTGCTCCAGCGAGTGCGACAGGGCTCACGGTGTGTAAAACATTTTCTTACACCTCTTCACAGTTACTCTAGCATCTATTCGTGATGAGTGACGTTGTCATGGTTACACCCACCGTGCTGTTGCGGATGTCGAAGACGGGTTGAGCCACTGACGTCACCAGCTGCGGCACGTCCTAGACAGAAAACAGGATGACAGGAGGTGGCACTCGACATATTGAAGAGTACAACGTAGTGACACTCACGTATCAAAGAATATAACTGGCATTGTAGATGTAGAGGCGTGGTAGTCGATGGCCTTTCTCCCCGACGCTCTCTCTTCTCCGCTCACATTTCGTTTCTTCTTTCTTCTGCCTTCCTCATATCATTTTGCAGAACATGTCGCCAGTTGTCGCGGTCTGCTGTAGCAGATTCCCAGGATTCGATGCTGATCTGAGCAGATTTTCTATCTCGTTTGCATGCTTCCCTGAATGGCAACCATGGAAGGCCGACACGCCTTGAACAAGAGACAAGCTCACCATAGAAGACGTCCTTTGAAATATGTCCATCCTCCATGCGGCAGACATGGCCAAGTCAACGCAACCGTCGCTGACTTTGCAGCGGATGTCTGAAGGAAATCCTTATTTCGAGTGTGTTCAAGCCACATGATGCCAAGTATGTGGCTTAGGCTTGGGGGTGGAAACTCTTTCCCGTTTTGTATATGTTGGCCACGCTTCGCTACCGTAGAGGAGGGTGCTTAGGACACGAGCCGCCTGCTATCCTCGAACCGTGGTGTTCTCAGTGAGCATGTTGTTCTCCCACACCCTCTTGGACAGCCTTTTTTATGATAGAAAGTGCCTTTTCAATACGCTTATTTATCTCCACATTGAGTGATAGGTGGCTGGTGATGGTTAATCTTAGGTAGGTGAACTTCTGCACCACTTCCAAAGTGTGGCCATCAATACTTATTGCTGAAGCTTCGCTGACATCTTGGCCCATAACATTGGCCTTTCTCAGGCTTAGGATCCGGCCAAATTCTGTGCACGAATGGGCAAATTGGTCTATGAGCCTCTGGAGGCCCTCTTCAGTGTGGATATTAGCGATGCACTGTGAAAAGCACCTCTCCTTTCGCACGGAGACGGGCCAGGTTGAACAGCTTGTCACCATTCCTCGAATGTAAGCACACACCTTCTGAAGATGAGACGAAGGCACAGGAAAACAGCAGGGATAAGAATATCCCAAAGAAGGTTTGTACAAGGACGAAACCTTGTTTCACACCATTGCGAATTGGGAAGGCCTTCGTTGATGATCCATCGTACAACTTTGGGGGACATCCGATCTTTGGGGGACATCTGATCTTCATGAGGAGTGTAAAGAATCATTTATTTTTGGTGACCAGGTCAAAGGTCTTTGTCAGATCGACAAAGGCGACGTACAATGGGCTTCTCTGTTCCCTACATTTGTTTTGCAACTGTCATAGCGGAATAACATGTAGACGGTGTGTATACACACACACACACACACACACACACACACACACACACACACACACACACACACACACACACACACACACACACACACACACACACACACACACACACACACATATATATATATATATATACATAAATATATAATAATTCCTGCAGCAACGTAGTCACAAATAAGATATTAACAGTAGCACTAAATAATTTGTCAGTTTAACTAATATGGTACACGAATATCAAATGTATACTAAGTAATAAAACGAAATGCAAACGTACCTCTACTGAATGCTATGTTGTCGTATTCACGGTTGCAGCAACACCAGAACCAACGTTGGAAGTTGGTGGGCGCAAACGCACGAATTGTAAATAAAACAGGTAATCAGTTATATATTATGTAGATATCATGGATTTATGTTTCCAATTGCTGTTCCAACAAAATATGAATTACATTGACATTTACTGTTCCATGCAGCTACTCTTCTTGTATTTAAATGAAGTAAAGCCTGTATTCAATATCAAGAATATGCAACACATATATTTAGTCATATATCATGCAGATTTAATGCACTTATGTTTTTCTTTATACCAAATCAGAGTGTCACTACACTATGAATTACAAAAAAGAGATGCAGCAAGATATGATTCACATGCAGCAAGATGTGATTGACATGTATGCAATATATGATCGACATGCAGCAATTAAGATCGACATGCAGCAATATATGATTGACATAATTGCAGTATAGGATCGACATGCAGCATTGTACAATTGACATGCATGCGAACAGATTATTAACAAAGACTGAGTGACACCGACCATATATAAATAACATATGCACATAAATTGCATATGAAAGTAACATATACGGTTTCTGACACACAACGTACTCTTACAAACAACGACCATTCATTGAGTTTTGTAAACTATTTTTCTTTGCCTCGCTGTTTTCTTCCTTCTTCCGAGGGGCACGTGTTACAGACTTCCTTACAATACGTCTCATGTTAGACGAATTGCACAACGCAATACGAGTCCAACTCAGTTCGTATTTCTCGCACCACGAATATCAATCAACAATTTACAACACACAATTTACGATCAAAAACATTCGATCTGTAATAAACAAGTAAATAATCATAAGCAGTCGCTATGTTCGAAAATTACCTCTGAAAATATTGTTGTCTAATTAATCTGGACACTCTCCAGCCATAGTTCGCATTTTACAGATACACATCGAAAATTAAACAGACAAAGATAGTTGTTTTGTGTAAAATCGATGATCATGAAGTTGATTGCAAGGTATAATTTAAATCATATTTAAATTCGGCGCCCTTTACGCAATCCCATAGGGACGATGAACCAGCTAAACAGCTAATTTATGCATGCTATGAAAACATATAGTTTCACAAATACAGATTTGTTGTAGGACAGTACAGGATAATCACGAAATATTTAGCAAAAGAAATCTGTACATATCTGGTCTGGGGCTGGCGAGCGTTCAGTTGCTGGAAGGTGAATTATTTTAGATAAAAATCTGAAATATGAGAACCTAAGCGGCAGTTACTTTTCAACACGTTTAACAAAGCAAACTAATTGCGCCTAATATAGAATGACGATGCCTCGTAGTGAGCCGTCTCGTCGCAGTCATCACACACAGCCGCAGTAGCATGTTTCCCTTGCAGCACAACCATCATAAGAATGTCACCGAAAATCAGTGACTGCGGACAGGCGGCAGACAATCACCATCTAAGGAACTGTGACACACATTATGTGACACGTATTGCTTAGGTCATATTACGCATTACAAACAGTGTCCTAAAGCAGTGATCCAAAGCTACGATTTGCCGATGAGTAAGCTTTCGCTACATTCTTGACTACACTCAAACTGATGATTCGACTAAAGAACGGCACTACAACAATTGACTAGGGTAATGACTTTATAGGTATCCGCTATATCAACCTATGACAAACCGGAAGTGACTTCTATGTGCGTATGATTGGGACTGTTCTACGACTTGTGCTTGGTGCTACGGGACAGTCTTCTACGGATAGCGCATACCTATCGTTGCATTCGATACACAGTTGTTACGTTCCACGTGTCTACACACTTCGCCATGAGTGTTTGTTTGTCATTGTCACAACGATGCAGCTAAGTTGATTAGCTTCTATATTAAATTGAAGTGTTATTATGGTAGGCCTAATGGGGCAGAGCGTGGTCAGTAGAGGTTTCACGTGGGTGGCATTATAGTGGCATTAAGGCTGAGGCTGCCATTGGGGAACTAACATATCTGTGAGTAGTTAATGACACAGATATAGCTTTGAATGATAGTCGCGATGTATCAAATGCAGAGCAGCCCCACTAATTGCACCCGACCATTGACAAACCTGGACGATCGAGTCTGCCATGAACAGCTCACTCCATGTGGCGAGGTTCTCGTGCCATAACCCGATTGGCCGGCTGAAGGTTTCAAGATAAATCTGCAATGTCGTGCAAAGTAACGAACATAAACAGATAAAGATTAAATGTTAATTCTGCTTGGTGCTGTAAGCCACATAACGACTCTAGTTATTGATCAGAAATGGTATATAACGTTTGACCAAACAACCTGGTTGTTCAATGCGTGGCGTGAATCTGAAGTCCTATACAAGCAATGTATATAGGATGTGAATAGAGAAGACTTTGTTCGACAGGAATTCTATAGCATAAGTGCAGCATGCTGACATCAACGAAACTTGCTGACACAAATGTCATTTGCTGACATCAACGAAACGGGTTGACATCAAGGAAACGTGCTGATTGTAAAACATGCTTACAAGCTAACGTCAATTAAACGTGCTCACATCATGCAGGGTTAGAGTATATATAGTGATGTTCAATCATCATCACTATATAACGTGCTCACATCATGCAGGGTTAGAGTATATATAGTGATGTTCAATCATCATCACTATATAACGTGCTCACATCATGCAGGTTTAGAGTATATATAGTGATGTTCAATCATCATCACTATATAACGTCGTGATATTAAATTTACGTTTAAATAAAGTGCTAATAACATAATCCATCTGCACATAGACACACACCCACCCACCCACCCACCCACCCACCCACCCACCCACCCACACACACACACACACACACACACACACACACACACACAAACACAAACACAAACACACACACAACCATTCAAACACACACACACACACACACACACACACACACACACACACACACACACACACACACACACACACACACACAAACAAACACACACAAATATACACACACACACACACACACAAACACACATAATCACTCCAACACACACACAAACACACACAACCTCACCAACACACACATACACACCAAAAAAAAAACACAAACATACACAAAAGCACACACATTCAACTGTTTCTTTTCAGTGTTACTTGAAGGAAGCTGTACCACTGAATGAGAAATGGTGCACAAGATTTAACAAGACAGCAGACAACACGAAGCGAACAACATCAATACGTGTAGCTACAAACACAGCTAATGTTGCTATGCCAACTGTCGCACCGATGGCGTTGTCAATGGCAACAAGGAAGGCGTTCTACCTACCGCTTTGTCAACATAAACGTTTGTCCAAATGGTGTGCTCGATACGCTCTATCACCATGGGCCGACTTAAAACATGAATGTAGTCCTGGAAGACAAGCTAAGTGTGAACGCTGTAGCTACGTGTAGGGTGTGTGACAAACATTATCTTCAGGCAGTAACGTCGTGAGGAAGTCATAAGACATGCTGGATGCAACTATCTGTGGTTGTTCTTATAGCGTACCACAGCAACTATCTGACAGCGTACCACAGTAGCTATCTGACAGCGTACTACAGCAGCTATCTAACAGCGTATCATAGCAACTATCGGAGGTAGTTCTGAGAGACGGTGTTGCACACTACGGTTCATATCACCATAAATCACTATGTCTGTAACACAAATACTTTCGAAGAGATAATAAGACCATTACAAGTGTTAATGAAGCATATGCAATAAGTGAAGCTCAGTACCACACAACACTGAAGCAATATGTTGTCAAGGGAACTATATACATACGTAACATCGAACAATTAACAAGATACATTAATCAATATTTGGTGACATTTTGACTTCCGCAAACGGAGTCTATGGAAAATAAATTATTTAAATGTATATACACATTGTAAATATTCGGATTGATTGGAACCTCTACATGTTATGAATAGCATTTGAACCAAATTGTACCGGGACTTTGAGAGATTACATTGGTGATTTACATGTCACAAATAACACTAGTCTGCGCACGTAATCCTGGCAACCACAGTCAGGAGGCTGAAGTTAAACACAGAAGCCACACAGTGCATATTGACACCCCGGGTTTTTAACAGTGGAATTCACATCTAACTGTAATCGAGCTAGCGTATGTTTGTATGTTAACTTTTTCCTCCTAGACGGCTTGCACCTCGGGCGCCAAATTTTCAGGGATTAATCTACGACCCCACGAATGAAACGTAACGCTTTTATGTTTTCGAAATACACCATATATCATGGGTTCTTATTGTTTTTTGTGATAAATCTACAAATGTTCGTTACGTAAGAAAGGTTAACTTCCAACATTGCAAGAAACCACGTGCGCGCTGCGTTTTATATTAAGTAAAACGTTAACTTCCAACAATCGCAGAAACCACTACTTCGTCTAGCCATATTCGTAAAAGCGATCACCTATTTGGTAAACATTGCTATCGCTGATCTCACCTGGACATGTTCATGAACGTCGGCCAAAGTCGAGATGTGGGAGTAGTAGCCTGTGAAAGACACACACGATTACACATGCTAGTTTTAGAGGATATATTTCAGTTGGGGTTATATTATTCATGCACATACATTGTATTTACATGCATACGTGCGTGCGTGCGTGTGTGTTTGCGTGCGTGCGTGCTTGCAGACACACACGCTCGCACGCATGCACGCACGCACACGCACGCACACATACATTATAAAACTAAATAGATATTTCGGCTGATTGTAGTTTTAGTAAAATATATAGCTGGTAATGTTGTAATAAACACCTTTATTGGCACATGCCATCCACTGCGCCGGCTTAGACTCTCCGACTTCTCGGCCGATGACAAATGTGAACATTCGTATCTGATCGAGAACAGAAACCAACGATAAATATTCGGTTTTCGGTTATGACTTACGTTGTGTAAATAAGGCTTGAAATAAATGTGAACATTCCACTAGAAGTGTCAGTTTTGTTTATTTTCGTAAACGTTTCAGTAATTACATTCACAAATATGTTAGTGTTTCGATTCAATGCAAAGCTTGATCGCGTCAAATATGTTAGTGTTTCTTGATCGCGTCAAATATGTTAGTGTTTCTTGATCGCGTCAAATATGTTAGTGTTTCTTGATCCCGTCAAATAGCGGTGACACATGGAATATACATTTGGATCAATGCAACAAATGACAAATTTGTCTAAATTTGCTTTACTGACTTCATTCACTCTTTTCAAATGCAATGATGAACCATAATTGGCCAAGACTCGTCGAAATGTATTATTCTACTCATATAGAAGTAACTGTTCATTTACACAAATGTATTCATCATCTATCATTTACCTTATCCATTATATATTATTTACCCTAGCCTGTTATCGCAAAATATTTACTTATTTACTTACTGAACATAAATAATTGGGTATTTTGTCTACACTTTATAATATGTATGTACATCTGAATAAAAGGGATATTCGGTTTGTGTTTGATACAAACATTTTTCTCGGGCCAGTTGTACGTTTTGAAGATCTCCTCGTGCGTTTCCGGGGCGCCGTCGGTGATGAGCATGATGGCTCGGTTACACTGCGAACACTGGCCGCTCTCGTTCACCTGCGGAAGACGAAGAAGAGTAGATTTATGTACATCAATCAATCATGCAATTTCAAAGACGTCCAATGATCCAGGGACGCCTGCCCTAAGGCCTGTGCGATCGCTATAGTATTGATCTCCCTACGTTAAATAAGGTTAATCGTCTTATTTAGACTGGTGTTGACAGTGGTTTGCAAATAAAGTATTAACAATTGTGCAAATGTAAGTTTGCAAAGCTAAGAAATGTTAGCAACACAGTTGTGGTATAGAGCCAGAATGGTCATGAATATTATACGTTGTGAGTTCCGTGTACTTGGAGAGAGGTGTGTAGTTTAAAGAAAATGACATTACACGTGTTTGTTCAAAAGGTTTGTATGTTGTCTTTACCACGCAAACACTACATTATGGCGATGAGGACGAACAACATCAAAGTAGGGACATGTTGTTAAAAACGTAGCATACGTGTACACCAAGAACAAGTCGAATAGACATTGCTGACAGCCGGCCGTAAGTAGCTACAAACGGTGTCGGTGGGCGATAGTTGGTCGACAGTCGCGTTCTCGCATCATTATTCATGGCAGCTGTACTAAGCGGCTTAGCGGGAATTCCTCCGTTCGATTTCAATACAACTGACATTTCGGGGTTAGCCAACAAATGGAAAAGCTGGAAATTGTCATTTGAAATATATGTCATTGCTTCGGTGGTAAGCTTACAAGCAGAAGGGTGCAATACTCCTTCACATGGGCGGTCACCAGTTACAGAAATTATTCCAGACTCTGCCGGACACTGGGGAGGATAACGACTATGACAAGTGTGCCCGGGCACAAGTATTTCGAGGTCAACAAAAATGTGCCTAAAGAAAGAGAGAATGTCCTGTCTACGTCACCGGGGAGAGACGATCAATTATTTCATCGTATGACTAAAGAAGACGGTTGAACACTGTGAGTATGGAACGGAGGAAGATAACCAAATAACAGACCGAGTTTTCTTATTCATTCGAGAAAAGTGTTGAAGAGAAAATTCTACAGAGAGGAAAATCTGACTCTAGCTAAGTTGCAGGAGATTGTAAAAATCTTTGACGAGCCAGACGCTTTGTTGTTGACACTAGTCCGGCAGCCAAACGGCATTTTTTTTACATAAACCCTTTTTGTCTTATAGTTTTTATTTGTTCATTATTCATCTCTAGCATGTATATAATGACATCCAGTGGGTGTGAAGTTCTCACCCTTGAGCATTTTGAACAAAATAAAAAAATCCAAAATGGCTTTTTATCATATCTTTGCAACCAAACAAGACACATACATGATTGAAATATTATTTTATATGTTTCCATACATGAAGAATTCTATTCCACCATAATTTATATGAAAAAATTAAAGAAAACAAGATGGCGACCGTAAGTATGCTACAAATGGTTGCCGACTGTGCGAAAAAAGACTATATTTCATGTTCTGCGAAAAAAAACATTAGAACAAAATTAATCGTCCATGTGTCATCAAATGAGGACAATTACATAAGATCAGCATTAATCGTCCATGTGTTATCATATGAGGATAATTACATAAGATCAGCATTTCGTGAAATTCTTACCTTTCTAAGCATCAGTCCTCATCATCTTCATTATGTAGGACGTACTTGCCGAACCCGACCCAACTCCGTAATATCTATCAGAGACTGGGTGGTATGCATTTCCTAATGAGTTACTGTGGCTGTATTTGCACACTAATGGCTGAAACTGGCATCGTAGAAATACTAAGTGTTGCATTTGGAGGTGTACTCATAATACTAAGCGGCAAAAAAACAACTTCGACCCGTCTTTGCCAAACACCATCTGAAATGCATGAGCGATCTTCTACAAGCACTAGATAACACTGCATCTCAGAGCAGAACAACAAAGCTTTGGGTGGATTGTCTCATCAAGCCCGTCTTCGTAATTCTCAAATGCATTCGAGCAGAGCGAGAAACAGACTGGGCATCTTGACACGGTGAATGAAATGGTCCCTTTGTTCTTTGCCGCAGGACATGTCCACTATGTTCTTTGTCGCATGTCCACTACGTCCGGTACGCACTCTACTATCTATGAACCATGGAAGGCTTGCCCGATGGCATACGTGCGCATTTCATCAGCGGACAGCACATGATGCACCACAACGCTGGTCTGTTCAATGGCATTTGGAGTGATATGGCCATTGAAACTACCTTCATGAGGTATGATCATGGACAGGGTGAGATAATTGGAATAACTCTGAAACCGGAAATTCTGAAAACCTGGGCTTACAGCTTGCATACCTACCATGGCATCATCGACGACTTGAACGAGATGAGAGATAATGAACGACTATCTGCCCAAACTTCGCACAAAGAAGAAACCTGGGCTTACAGCTTGCATACCTGCCGTATGAACGACTATCTGCCCAAACTTCGCACAAAGAAGAAACCTGGGCTTACAGCTTGCATACCTGCCGTATGAACGACTATCTGCCCAAACTTCGCTCAAAGAAGAAACCTGGGCTTACAGCTTGCATACCTGCCGTATGAACGACTATCTGCCCAAACTTCGCACAAAGAAGAAACCTGGGCTTACAGCTTGCATACCTGCCGTATGAACGACTATCTGCCCAAACTTCGCTCAAAGAAGAAACCTGGGCTTACAGCTTGCATACCTGCCGTATGAACGATTATCTGCCCAAACTTCGCACAAAGAAGAAACCTGGGCTTACAGCTTGCATACCTGCCGTATGAACGACTATTTGCCCAAACTTAGCACAAAGAAGAAACCTGGGCTTACAGCTTGCATACCTGCCGTATGAACGACTATCTGCCCAAACTTCGCTCAAAGAAGAAACCTGGGCTTACAGCTTGCATACCTGCCGTATGAACGACTATCTGCCCAACATCGCACAAAGAAGAAACATCCGCATGAATCAAAGGAGACGACCAATACAGGATAGCTCTACGCGATAAATTGGAACTTTGCATAGATCCACTTGACCCAGAGCAACATCCAGATGGGCTAATGAACATTGTCACTGGACAAGTTGTAAATCACTCCTCGGTCAATGTCGACAAGGCGCAATTGCTGGGCAAAACACAGACGGAGTCTTTTGAACGCAGTTGGCCTGGTGGATTTCATGATTCAATACCAAAAATTGTGACCACCATGGCTTTATCCAGGAAACACATTAAAGTCAGAGATGCTAAAGTGTTTGACACGGAAACCATCTATGCAAGAGCCATGGGCTTGTAGTCTAGCGCACGCGATCTTCACACAACCACGCTAATGGGCCATGAACTATCACCTATCCCTACGTCTATGTTCGATAAAAATGGAAATATGAGGGATTCCAAAGCGAAATCCAATCTCAAGAATGCGCTTAAGATGGAAGTGTCAAGACTGCTGGCTGAACAAGATGTGCAGGCAACGTTCCTCGATGGGTGCGCTCTCCTCTGGGTAGTGCCTTGGCCAACATATGGCACTTTACACGACTAACTTGTCCGGTTCCGCAGTTACCTAAACGGTCACTTGGCGAAAAGTGACGTCTATTTGGTGTTTGACAGATACATTGAGGGCAGTACTAAGGAGGCAACCCGAAGCAGCAGGGACAAAGGGGCAAGCAGGGTCTACACATTACGTTGCACAGCTCGCCTGCCACCACAAATAGTCGTCCTAACCGTCGCCACAAACACATATCAGTTGATTGCTCTCATCGTCGAGGATTTGGTTTCGCACAAGGCTGACTTTCAAAAGCATAAACTAGTCGTCACTGGCAGAGACCCGGTTCCTGTAGAAATCGCAAATGGTTGTGTAAACAAATGTCAAGACATGGCTACAACGCAGGAGGAGGGAGACGCTCTGGTTGTGCAATAAGTTTCACGAGTAAAGGATGGTACCGTCCTGGTCGTTGCAGATGACACCGACATCTTTGTTCTCTTGTTGTATTTCTGTCACCAGAGCAGTATATCCTGCAAAGTTCTAATGGTTTCGCCAATTCAAGAACGAAGTGTCCTAGATATCAACGCAGCTGTAGAAGAGCACAGCTCCATCGTCCCAGATCTACTAGTTGCTCACGGTCTTACAGGTTGTCATACTGTGGCGTCATACTTTGGCATTCACAAGGTTGCAGCTGTGAAAGTTCTGAGACATGACCAACGTTCTCTCAACTTACTGGGAAACACAGGCGGACCACCGTTTTCGGAAGTAGTGGACAGGCCACACACTTCATGTTGGCCTGGTCCACTGGTTACCCCCTCGGCTGCTGGACTACACCGTCTGGTACAAGGGAAGAAGCCAACACTATCTACTCCATGCACTTCAGTGGTTTCAACTCTCCAGACAGAACATTTAAAGGAAAATGTTTGAGATGCGATAGCATTGGTGACACAGCAAGAGATTGTAGACAATCTAAAAACCACACAACGGAGAAATGCTGCAAAATCGGACATTTCCCGGCCTGTTGCCACACCAGGCAATCACAAGGTGGCGCCACTGTTGGTGGCAAGCCTCATCGTGGTCGTGGAGGTATGGACAGAAACAGCGGGCGAGGTCGTGGAAATGTTAGAAGCATTGAGAAAAGAGACACCGCAGTGGAGGAAAGTGATACATTCTATGTATTCTCGGTGAATCCCAGTGCATATGTGATACCAATCAATATTGAGGAGAAATATGTGAGCATGATTGTAGACTCTGGTTCCAGCTGCAATATACTTCCGGAAGCCAAATTCCGCAAGATGCCAGGCTTGAAGTTGAGAAGCTGTAACAGCCGAGTTTAAGCATACGCCCCTCGGAGTCCTCTCAAGGTGATGGACAGATGTGAAGTGCGCATGTTAGTGCAAGGAGGTGGAGAAGTAGATGTTGCACAATTGTTAGTGGTCCAAGGCGACCATGCTCTTAGGAAGAAAGACAGCCAAAGAGCTCGGAGTGCTCAGGGTAGGGCTGGCAGCAGACGTGTATTTCACAGGCGGGTTAACCAAGAATAAGTTTAGAGAAAATATACTCTCAGGCGTTCACTGGTCTTGGTTGAAGAACTATAAATTGACGCTGAACATAGATGAGGGTGTCTCGACATGCGAGAAGCAAACATAGACATAAGGGAGCGTCAACCCATCCCCACAGTCGAAGAGACATAAGGGAGCGTCAACCCATCCCACAGTCGAAGAGACATAAGGGAGCGTCAACCCATCCCCACAGTCGAAGAGACAGTACATGAGTTGGCAGAAATGACGGTGTTCACAAAGCTCGACCTGAATGTGGCATTCCACCAGGTGGAGCTACATCCAGCATTCCGAGATGTTACACGTTCCGAGATGTTACACGTTCCGAGATGTTACACGTTCCGAGATGTTACACGTTCCGAGATGTTACACGTTCCGAGATGTTACACGTTCCGAGATGTTACACGTTCCGAGATGTTACACGTTCCGATATGTTACACGTTCGCAGCACCAAATGGTCCCCGTATGTACTAGCGCCTTGTATTCGGGTTGAACATGACCTCCGAATAGTTCAATCACATCACCAGACAGGTGGTGCAGGACTGCCCCGGAGCGTTCAACATCCACGACGATCTCATCGTTGGAGGTGTGGATGACGACCAACATGACGAGCGAGTGGTAGCGGTCGTGAGGAAGTTTGCAGATAGCGGACTTACATTCAACTTCGAGAAACTGATGTTCAAAGTAAGGAAAATCAATTTCATGGGACATACAATGTCAGACAAAGGTCTGCAGGTAACAGAAAACAACGTTGAGGCTATGACGGCAGCACCCAAGCCGAAAAATGCGGCTGAAGTAAGAAGTGTTCTGGGTTCAGCATTGTTCAGTTACAAGTTCATCCCTGATGTTGCTACGATACCACAGCCGTTGTGGGAGTTTACTCGCGATAAAGCCAAGTGGATATGGACCAAGGCGTTTGACGAGGTAAAATGAAGGTTCAAAAAGCCACCAATAATGGCATACTACAGGTTAGATGCAGACACGCGCATAGTCACTGATGCTTCGCCTGTTGGTTTGGGAGCTGTTCTTCAACAAAAACAGGAAGATGAGCAGTACAAGTCAGTGTACTACGCCAGCTCCGAGATGCAGAAACAAGGTATTCTCAGAGAAGCCTTAGCCGTGAAGTGGGCATGCGACAAAGTTCATATATATTTGTACGGCAGAGAGTTTGAAATACACACAAATCACAAGACCCTGGTACAAATTTATGGCGGACAGGCTAAACCGCCAAACGTGAGGTTGGAATGATGACTGCTAAGCCTACAGCAATACCGTTTCAAGATCAAGTACATCCCAGGATGGAAGAATTTGGCAGATGGGTTGAGTAGACTACCCATAGACGGGAGTGAGATAGAATCTGGAGGTACGCCTACTCAGTAGTGATGGACTCCGTGCCTGCAGCCATGACAGCCACACAGATTGAGCGAGAGTCAGCCGAAGACCCATTGTTGAGTCAGGTGCGACACGCGATCCGAGAAGACAAGTGGGCAGACCTAGAACACACAGTGTTCAAGTCTGTACGTGACGAGTTGTGTGTAATTGGTCAGGTCTTAATGAAGGGAAGCCGTATCGTTCTCCCACAGAAGATGCAGAAAAGAGCCTTGGTCCTAGCTCACGAGGGACACCAAGGTGTGGAAATGCTTGAATCAAATATTTGGATACCATGTTTACCACACATGGACTGCCATACAACGTGAGGAGTGACAACGGACCACAATTTATTGCTGCTGAGTTCGAAGGATTCCTCGAGTATCTAGGGATACAACACACGAAAGGTGTCCCGTACTGGCCACAAAGCAACGGGGAAGTGGAACGTTTTAACGAGACAATGATGAAAGCCATTAAGATCGCTAAAATAGAGAAGAAACACTGGAAGGAAGAACTGCAGAACTTCCTGTTCGGTATCGGACGACTCCTCATATTGTCACGAGTGTAAGTCTAGCGGAGATGCTGATGGGTCGAAAACTGCGGAACAAGTTGCCGAAAATGCAGATGAGAGCAGAGCCCATGGATGAGTTGCAATGGCAAATGCAAATTCGTGAGAGAGATGCGAGGAGAAAGAGGTATGAGAAAGAGTATGCAGACAAAACGATAGGTGTTAAGGTTGGCGACAGGGTGATCCTCATGCGAAGTAAGAGAAACAAGCTCGCCATTTGAGAGAGAACCATATGAAGTGTTTGACCATGAAGGCAATGTTGTGGTTATTCAGAGAGGAGAGGAGCCAAGAAAGATGAGGAATGTAGCTAATATGAAGAAACTGAATAGCAGCCCAGCCCGATGGACAGATGGTGACACCTGTTCCTGTCAACGTAGGTGGCAGCGATGTGAGAAGTGAACCAGCAATCATGGAAGATGTGATGTTGGAACGTGCTAAGCTAGACCCGGAATTCCCGCCGATGGTATTTACCCCACCCATCATGGCTGCTGTCCCGTCACCCCACCCATCATGGCTGTTGTCCCGTTACCCCACCCATCATGGCTGCTGTCCCGTTACCCCACCCATCATGGCTGCTGTCCCGTTACCCCACCCATCATGGCTGCTGTCCCGTTACCCCACCCATCATGGCTGCTGTCCCGTTACCCCACCCATCATGAACACTGTCCCGTTACCCCACCCATCACGAACACTGTCCCGTTACCCCACCCATCATGGCTGCTGTTTATAATAGTATAAAATCGTACACAGGAAACTCACACCGCTGTGATATGATCATGAAACAGTGACATAAAGGTGACAGGATCAAGAGAGGGTCATACAACGGTCACATGATCAAAATCATGCAAAAGTGACATATTTCTGATACAGCATAGTTCATTTCGTTTCTCAAAAATTTTCTTCATAATATGTATAGAAGACATCCTAGAATTGTGCCATACTGCAAATGGATAAGTACACCGTGGGCGACGTTCGTACAAATGGATAAGTACACCGTGGGCGACGTTCGTACAAATGGATAAGTACACCGTGGGCGACGTTCGTACATATGGATAAGTACACCGTGGGCGACGTTCGTACATATGGATAAGTACACCGTGGGAGACGTTCGTACATATGGATAAGTACACCGTGGGAGACGTTCGTACATATGGATAAGTACACCGTGGGAGACGTTCATACATATGCCTGTGCTGGTGGTATTCAATCATTTGTGTACGTATCGGGGTAAGCCTTGGTTATACTCACAGCGTTAAGAACTTCGAATGCTTCTGTCAGCGCACCTTCAAATTTCGCCATGTTGCTTGTTGTGATGTTGTCAACTGAAGCCATGATCCTCTGAAAGATGACATGGAATTTTCTTCAAAACTAATTATCTCAAAAGAAATGTACCGCCCAGGTGAAAAGGCACTTTACTTGTAATTAATGTTATGTTGTTGATGGAATATATATATATATATATATATATATATATATAAATGCAGCATATCTCGTACCTTTTTGTTGTCAGCATTTGCCTGCACCAATGTGCCGTTGAAACAGTGGTCAACGTATTCCGAATACTCAGAGAACTAAAAAGAAGAAGCAACAAAACGAATGAGTTCCACTGTTGCACTTGTCAAGCTGCAAGACAGACTTAGCTCCAGGGTTCACTAGAAGCACATTCATATAAACTAAGTTCGACGTAGCTAAACTAGCAGCGATTTATAGAAACTGATAATGCATTGAGCCCGGTTTCATTGTTCTGTGCAGCCTACTTTCGATGTTTGTGTACGAAGATGTTAGTTCAAAAAGGCCCAACACGAGACAGCCCCCAAAAAACGGTCACAGAGAAAAACCCTGCACTGGATTGGTGCCGCTTTTTACTGTCACCGCCGACAGTTTATGCTAACATCAGCCAATCATGCGACTCATCTAATGATGCTGGTGCATATTATTAATATATTTTCAACAGCAGATACATCTACCTTAATAACATTGAAGTAATCATCGTCGCTCAAAGTCTGCAGAATCTTTTCAACGGTTGCCTTGGCAATCTCGAGACGCTGTCCTGTCATACTGCCGCTTGTGTCAATGAGTAGAATGAGGTCTTTAGGCGACGTCGCTGCCTGGATGTACCTGAAGACAAATTGAATGCACAGTTATATATCCTAGGTTAATGGCATATCACAACCGAATGACTGTTCTTCAAATATTCAGAAATACATTGGCCTTGGATGAATGGTCGATTGCAATAACAGCATGATGGTTCGATATATAACAAAATAACTTAGAATATTTAGAAAAACACATTTATTTACAACAGAGATAACACACACATGTAAAATGTATATGTAACGTACTGACTTTCAATATAGAGACAACACAAACACAACAACAAACGAGGTAATACACTTATTTACAATACATACAGCATACTTATTTACAATATACATATAACACACTTGTTGATAAATTATCGTGGTAAGATCTAATGTACATTTACATTGTGTAGGTTTGTTTAATACATATGTATAAAGAGAACACATGCGGCAATAATGAAGCTGCTTCCAATGACTCCAACGAGTGGTAATCTTTGCGACGATAATACAGAAATCACACGAATGCACCAGTTCCATAGAGCATTTGATATACGTTGTCTATATTATTTGTACAACTTACCAGCCGCAAGTTCGACAGTCAAACACGTCGACTCCCTGGATTGGCCACTCCATGCCTGTAAACAGGCAAACATGCACTATATCAATGAAGATTGATGCACGGAGGTGCGATGAGTTTGTCGTCGCTTCTAGTTATCTGGTGTCTTCATAAAAACATTACTGAAGAATAGAAGAGGCAGTTGGGTAGTGGACAGGTGCTGTGGACAACTTTGATATACCCCCCCAAATAAGTGGTTTGCAAAAAATTACATTTGTCAACATCCAATATGGCCCTGCACAAGTGTGCAGGGAAGTGCAGAGAGACTGTTACAGCAGACACATTGGCTTTACACTGTGAAATGTGTTCAGCATGGGTGTGTATAATGTGTAGCAATATTTCAGAGGAAGAGTATAAATTTCTTGCAAAGGACTAGGTACACACTGGTTCGAAGCCACCATAGATGGCTTAAAGATGATGCAGACACTGCAAGATAAGACGAGGTGTATTGAAGAAAAGGTTGATAGATTGGAAATAGGAGTCAAGAAAATCGAAACAGTATAGTGTCCAGAACATAAAAAATGAATAAGGAACATTTCCCGAGAAGAAGCTCATGAAGCCGCAGAGAGAGAGAGAGAGAGAGAGAGAGAGAGAGAGAGAGAGAGAGAGAGAGTGAAGAAAAAAAATATATATAATTTCCGGCATATCGGAGGTAAATACCCAGTCATACCAGAGGTAAATACCCAATCATACCAGAGGTAAATACCCAATCATACCAGAGGTAAATACCCAATCATACCAGAGGTAAATACCCAATCAGATGCAGAAGAAAAATGAAACGAGATATGGAACTTCTTAACTGTGAAAATGACATAGAGATTTAAAATGTGATCATAAAGCAGATTGGAATCGATGTCGACATCATACAGCTTTCAGAGTTCCTAGAGAAAGAGAAAAGGACAGCCCCCACGTAGTATCACTAACGACCAGATATGACAAGTCTAAAGTACTAGAAAAAAGCAAGTTCCCTGAGAGAACAATGGCAACAAATGGAAGAATGTGTATCTAAACTGAGACAAAACGCAGAAGGAACACGAACAGGACTACAGAGATACCCCTGGGGAGAAGGGGGTGGGTGAGAGAGGGCGACAGAGGGAAGGACTACAGATTGCGCCAAGAAAGAAGAAGACTGGAAAATGGAGAAAGGAATTTGATCATATATAAAGGTGAAATTACTACGAAACAAGCCCTACAACAAGGGGACTGGGGTATCGGACATTTAGCCCCAAACAAGAAACCAAGGACACGGCAACAACAGGAGCAGGCCTTCTAAAGGGAAGGGGGTGGGAGGGGGGAGGTTGAACCTAATTCCCCTTCTCACTCTGTACATAGTATACACCCAAATACTAACAAACCTAACACCACTAAAGTTCAGAAAACTAACACTAAAAAACACACTAACACTGTTTCTACTAACCAGCCCACCAAACCATCTCACAGTCCAACTACCCCAAACCCTAGGAGAGATACCCCTGGGGAGAAGGGGGTGGGTGATAGGAAGGAAAACACTACAGTGAAAGATACACTGAATTGTGCTCTGATAAATGCCAGAAGTTTATGTAGCAAGAAAGAGGAGATGGTCAGTTATGTATATGAAAACACACCCGATATGGTTTTCGTGACAGAAGCCTGGGCGAACGAAAACACAATGGACAGTGAATTAGCACTTAATGGCTGTGTGACCAGGAGGAAAGATAGGAAGGATAGACGAGGTGGAGGAGTGCTAATTTATGCAACAGAAGAGGTCAGTGCACAGTGTGACATAGACCTCTCTGACTGCAATGAGGAAATACTGTTGTGTAGGCTGGCAGAGGTAACATTCTAGCTGGTGTATATTACAACTCTACATCTAATATGCAGGAAGAAGAAACAAACATTCAATCCAACATTATCCAGGCTTGCAGCAGAACGTCAAACAAAGAAGTAATGTTATGTAGAAATTTCAACTACAATACAATAAACTGGAATGAACAGCAGAAGGACAGTAATTGTTTAGATTTGACACAGGACCTTGGCTTGATCCAACCTGTAGAAACAGCTACAAGACATGAAATGTGCTAGATCTTGTTCTGACAACAATTCCAAACTTAGTGAGAAATGTGAATGTAACATAACCATTTGGCTCAAGTGATCACAACATAGTAGACTTCACGATGGTATGTAGGACTGAATACACTGATTAGAAAAATTAATATTATGACTATAGGAACGGTGACTATGTAGGCATGAAGGAATATCTATGACACATTAACCTCAGGAGTAAACTAAGCAGAGCAAATTGTTCAACAGAAAAAGCATGGACAATACTGAAAGCTTCCATAGAGGAGGCAGTAAGTCTGTACAAAAGAACGTCAGGAGAAAGAGAAGCAATACGCCACCATGGTGGAACAAGGAGATCTCCAGAGCAAGGAATAACAGCCTGAGATTTTGGAACAGATACAAAGAGACATATCCACCAAGACAGTTCAACAGAGTTCAACAGAGCAGAACGCAGAGCATCAAGGCTGGTCCGTCAAGCAAAGAGGAAACGTGATGGGAAAATAGCGTGTTTTGTTGTTTTCGTTCTACATTTACTATACGTAATGCAATGTTATCAATACTAGTATATTGTCAATAACGGGTATAGTTCTGTCAATGCCTGACACCTATTTGGTACACGCTTGTCTACTTTTTGTTAAAACTCATTTTCCATGTATAATTGTGATCAGGAACCCATCAACCGGGATGCATGGGGTCCGATGAGCCGGGATGCATGGGGTCCGATGAGCCGGGATGCATGGGGTCCGATGAGCCGGGATGCATGGAGTCCGATGAGCCGGGATGCATGGGGGTCCAATGAGCCGGGATGCATGGGGTCCCCGTATTGACAGGGCAACATTCTCCTATAATTGTTTGTGTATTTGTAATATGGCATTCTGAAATTGTCGGATTATTTATATATGATCCATTACGGTTAGTGTTTAGTTTAAGCTTAACTATAAAATGTTATTATTGACAAATGTATGTACAGAGAAAATTTAAATATTCAGTGCACTGAAAAGTTGATCCCACTTCTGATTACATCGTCACACCTACCCTTGTGAGTTATTTGAATATATTTTTTATTATGATTAACAATTAGTCGTGGATAGAGTACTCTGAACATTTATGTGTATCAGTGCTAACAGGTCTTCGGCTTGACTACAATCAGGCGAAATCGGCCAGCAATGAAGAGGGTGTGTTCTCTGAAGAAAAGATGAAGGATGCCGTTCACGGTGTAATTGAAAATCAACGGTCCACTATACGCGTGGCGAAGGATGTTGGTGTAAACCGATGCACACTTGGTCGTTATGTGAAAGACACCATGAGGAGCGTAGATACTGAAGACTGATGTACACTTGGTCGTTATGTCACAGACGCCACGAGGAGTGTAGATACTGAAGACTGATGTACACCTGGTCGTTATGTGAAAGACATCACGAGGAGTGTAGACACTGAAGACTGATGTACACTTGTTCGTTATGTGAAACACGCCACGGGGAGTGTAGATACTGAAGACTGATGTACACTTGGTCGTTATGTGAAAGACACCACGAGGAGTGTAGATACTGAAGACTGATGTACACTTGTTCGTTATGTGAAAGACACCACGAGGAGTGTAGACACTGAAGACTGATGTACACTTGTTCGTTATGTGAAAGACACCACGGGGAGTGTATATACTGAAGACCGATGTACACTTGTTCGTTATGTGAAAGACACCACGAGGAGTGTAGACACTGAAGACTGATGTACACTTGTTCGTTATGTGAAAGAAACCACGGGGAGTGTATATACTGAAGACTGATGTACACTTGTTCGTTATGTGAAAGACACCACGAGGAGTGTAGATACTGAAGACTGATGTACACTTGTTCGTTATGTGAAAGACACCACGAGGAGTGTAGACATTGAAGACTGATGTACACTTGTTCGTTATGTGAAAGACGCCACGGGGAATGTAGATAATGAAGACGCATGTACACTTGGTCGTTATTTGAAAGACGCCACGGGGAGTGTAGATACTGAAGACTGATGTACACTTGATCGTTATGTGAAAGACGCCATGAGGAGTGTAGATACTAAAGACTGATGTACACTTGGTCGTTATGTGAAAGACGCCACGAGGAGTGTAGATACTGAAGACTGATGTGCACTTGGTCGTTATGTGAAAGACGCCACGGGGAGTGTAAATACTGAAGACTGATGTACACTTGGTCGTTATGTGAAAGACACCACGGGGAGTGTAGATACTAAAGACTGATGTACACTTGGTCGTTATGTGAAAGACGCCACGGGAAGTATAGATACTGAAGACTGATGTACACTTGGTCGTTATGTGAAAGACACCACGGGGAGTGTAGATACTAAAGACTGATGTACACTTGGTCGTTATGTGAAAGACGCCACGGGAAGTGTAGATACTGAAGACTGATGTACACTTGGTCGTTATGTGAAAGACGCCATGAGGAGTGTAGATACTGAAGACTGATGTGCACTTGGTCGTTATGTGAAAGACGCCACGGGGAGTGTAGATGCTGAAGACTGATGTACACTTGGTCGTTATGTGAAAGACGCCACGGGGAATGTAGATACTGAAGACTGATGTACACTTGGTCGTTATGTGAAAGACACCACGGGGAGTGTAGATACTGAAGATTGATGTACACTTGTTCGTTATGTGAAAGACGCCACGGGGAGTGTAGATACTGAAGACTGATGTACACTTGGTCGTTATGTGAAAGACGCCACGGGGAATGTAGATACTGAAGACTGATGTACACTTGGTCGTTATGTCACAGACGCCACGAGGAGTGTAGACACTGAAGACTGATGTGCACTTGGTCGTTATTTGAAAGATGCCACGGGGAGTGTAGATACTGAAGACTGATGTACACTTGATCGTTATGTGAAAGACGCCATGAGGAGTGTAGATACTAAAGACTGATGTACACTTGGTCGTTATGTGAAAGACGCCACGAGGAGTGTAGACACTGAAGACTGATGTACACTTGTTCGTTATGTGAAAGACGCCACGGGGAATGTAGATAATGAAGACGCATGTACACTTGGTCGTTATTTGAAAGACGCCACGGGGAGTGTAGATACTGAAGACTGATGTACACTTGATCGTTATGTGAAAGACGCCATGAGGAGTGTAGATACTAAAGACTGATGTACACTTGGTCGTTATGTGAAAGACGCCACGAGGAGTGTAGATACTGAAGACTGATGTGCACTTGGTCGTTATGTGAAAGACGCCACGGGGAGTGTAGATACTGAAGACTGATGTACACTTGGTCGTTATGTGAAAGACGCCACGGGGAATGTAGATACTGAAGACTGATGTACACTTAGTCGTTATGTGAAAGACACCACGGGGAGTGTAGATACTGAAGACTGATGTACACTTGTTCGTTATGTGAAAGACGCCACGGGGAGTGTAGATACTGAAGACTGATGTACACTTGGTCGTTATGTGAAAGACGCCACGGGGAATGTAGATACTGAAGACTGATGTACACTTGGTCGTTATGTCACAGACGACACGAGGAGTGTAGACACTGAAGACTGATGTGCACTTGGTCGTTATGTGAAAGACACCACGGGGAGTGTAGATACTGAAGACTGGTGTGCACTTGGTCGTTATGTGAAAGACGCCACGGGGAGTGTAAACACTGAAGACTGATGTACACTTGGTTGTTATGTGAAAGACACAACGGGGAGTGTAGATACTGAAGACTAATGTACACCTGGTCGTTATGTGAAAGACGCCACGGGGAGTGTAGATACTGAAGACTAATGTACACTTGGTCGTTATGTGAAAGACACCACGGGGAGTGTAGATACTAAAGACTGATGTACACTTGGTCGTTATGTGAAAGACGCCACGGGAAGTGTAGATACTGAAGACTGATGTACACTTGGTCGTTATGTGAAAGACGCCATGAGGAGTGTAGATACTGAAGACTGATGTGCACTTGGTCGTTATGTGAAAGACGCCACGGGGAGTGTAGATACTGAAGACTGATGTACACTTGGTCGTTATGTGAAAGACGCCACGGGGAATGTAGATACTGAAGACCGATGTACACTTGGTCGTTATGTGAAAGACACCACGGGGAGTGTAGATACTGAAGACTGATGTACACTTGTTCGTTATGTGAAAGACGCCACGGGGAGTGTAGATACTGAAGACTGATGTACACTTGGTCGTTATGTGAAAGACGCCACGGGGAATGTAGATACTGAAGACTGATGTACACTTGGTCGTTATGTCACAGACGCCACGAGGAGTGTAGACACTGAAGACTGATGTGCACTTGGTCGTTATGTGAAAGACACCACGGGGAGTGTAGATACTGAAGACTGGTGTGCACTTGGTCGTTATGTGAAAGACGCCACGGGGAGTGTAAACACTGAAGACTGATGTACACTTGGTTGTTATGTGAAAGACACAACGGGGAGTGTAGATACTGAAGACTGATGTACACCTGGTCGTTATGTGAACGACGCCACGGGGAGTGTAGATACTGAAGACTGATGTACACTTGGTCGTTATGTGAAAGACACCACGGGGAGTGTAGATACTGAAGACTGATGTACACCTGGTCGTTATGTGAAAGACACAACGGGGAGTGTAGATACTGAAGACTGATGTACACTTGGTCGTTATGTGAAAGACGCCATGAGGAATGTAGATACTGAAGACTGATGCTGCAAGAAGTCGTTTGTTACTAAACAGGTAAGTCTAGGTATACATTATATTTTTACAGTGAATACATATTGTGTTTGGATATTTATATAACCCTACGTACATAGGGTCTACATGTGTACGTACATGTGTATGTAGTTACGTACACATATCTCTTCGTCTATCCGTTGATTTGAGGTTCTGCATGTCTACTGCTTCGAGGTGTTTACCGATGCTGAGGAGGAAGCCTTGTCGAAGTTCCTGATCACATCGTCGAAGATAGTTCATGGTCTAACTGGGTATTCTACTAGGCGACTAGCGACTAGCGACTAGCGACTAGCGACGAGTACGCTGAGCGAAATGGAAAGACAGGCCCATCCTCATGGCATGCCAAAAACATGGCGAACGTTGATCGGTTGTGGGGTTTCCTTAAGCGCAGAAACGAACTCTGTTTGCGGATGTCAGAAACAACTAGTTTGTCGAGTGTTACTAGCTTCGGAGTAACAAAAGTGTTTTGATAATTTCGAAACCGTTATCTGTAGGCATGCATACGAACCGCGCCAGATATGGAACTTAGATAAAACTGGTTTGACAACCGTTCAGAAACCTGGCAAAGTGTTAACCCAAAAGGGACTGAAACAGGTTGGTCAGATAACTTCCGCTGAACGCGGCACCCTCGTCACCCTTGTCACCCTTGTCACCCTTTGTTGCTTCATAAATGCTGTTGGTCATGCGTTGCCCCCTGCCTATATATTTCCACGTGTAAACTTCCGCGATCACATGATAAACGGGGCTCCAAATGGAGGTCTGGGTCTTGCCATTTAGTCTGGATGGATGAATTTTTAATTGTTCACTAAGGTGCTAGAGCACTTTAATGAGCACATGGGTGTATCTGTAACGAAAGAGGGAGTTCTGTAAAGGTGGTGCAAATGACGCGAGAAAAAGGACTGTCTATTGTTACGTCCCCCCACACTGCAATCATCGAATGCAGCCCTTAGATGTACGAATATATGGGTCCTTTAAACAATACCTCAACACGGCATGCGACTCTTGGATGGTCTCACATCCAGGTAAGACAATCACCATTTAAGATGTTGCAGAACTGAGTGGACAAGCGTTTGGTAAAGCGTTCTCACAATGCAACATAACGTCATCATTAAAAACAACCGGCATCTCTCCCATGAAAAGGAATATATTCCCCGACGATGAGTTCATGTCGGTTGCTGTCACTGACAGATTCGTTAAAGTGAATACACCTGCGACAGAACCAATACAATCGACCAGTCAATGATCACCAGTAGTATCAAATAGTCAAGGATCACCAGCAGCATCAACCCGTAAAGGATCACCTGAGTCATATGAGAGGCACACGCCTGAGGACCTGTGGCCATACCCGAAGGTAGCTCCTCGAAAAGCAACTGCAACAAAACGGACATCAAGCAAATCGGCCATCATCAGCGACACTCCCGGGAAGGAAGAGTTACTAAACAGAAGAAAGGTAAACATTGTCACAAAACCAAAGAGGGCGAAGAAAACATGTTTTCCTTTCGCACAGGACAAACATGTCGACCAGGTCGCGAGTAGGTCAGGAACAGGTTACACAGACACCAACAGCGGCATGCGAGATGAACGGGACATACGAGACCAGACCGGTAGATGAGCAATGTCCTACCAAGATGAACGGGACATACGAGACCAGACCGGTAGATGAGCAATGTCCTACCAAGATGAACGGGACATACAAGACCAGACCGGTAGATGAGCAATGTCCTACCAAGATGAACGGGACATATGAGACCAGACCGGTAGATGAGCAATGTCCTACCAAGATGAACGGGACATACGAGAACAGACCGGTAGATGAGCAATGCCCTACCAAGATGAACGGGACATACGAGACCAGACCGGTAGATGAGCAATGTCCTACCAAGGTAAACGGGACATACGAGAACAGACCGGTAGATGAGCAATGCCCTACCAAGATGAACGGGACATACGAGACCAGACCGGTAGATGAGCAATGTCCTACCAAGGTAAACGGGACAAACGAGACCCGATCGGTAGATGAGCAGTGTCCTACCAAGATGAACGGGACATACGAGACCAGACCTGTAGATGAACAATGTCCTACCAAGATGAACGGGACATACGAGAACAGACCGGTAGATGAGCAATGCCCTACCAAGATGAACGGGACATACGAGAACAGACCGGTAGATGAGTAATGCCCTACCAAGATGAACGGGACATACGAGACCAGACCGGTAGATGAGCAATGTCCTACCAAGGTAAACGGGACATACGAGACCCGATCGGTAGATGAGCAATGTCCTACCAAGATGAACGGGACATACGAGACCAGACCTGTAGATGAACAATGTCCTACCAAGATGAACGGGACATACGAGACCAGACCGGTAGATGAGCAATGTCCTACCAAGGTAAACGGGACATACGAGACCCGATCGGTAGATGAGCAGTGTCCTACCAAGATGATCGGGACATACGAGACCAGACCGGTAGATAAGCAGTGTCCTACCTAGATGAACGGGGCATACGAGACCAGACCGGTAGATGAGCAATGTCCTACCAAGATGAACGGGACATACGAGACCAGACCTGTAGATGAACAATGTCCTACCAAGATGAACGGGACATACGAGACCAGATCGGTAGATGAGCAATGTCCTACCAAGATGAACGGGACATACGAGACCCGATCGGTAGATGAGCAGTGTCCTACCAAGATGATCGGGACATACGAGACCAGACCGGTAGATAAGCAGTGTCCTACCTAGATGAACGGGGCATACGAGACCAGACCGGTAGATGAGCAATGTCCTACCAAGATGAACGGGACATACGAGACCAGACCGGTAGATGAGCAATGTCCTACCAAGATGAACGGGACATACGAGAACAGACCGGTAGATGAGCAATGTCCTACCAAGATGAACGGGACATACGAGACCAGACCGGTAGATGAGCAATGTCCTACCAAGATGAACGGGACATACGAGACCAGACCGGTAGATGAGCAATGCCCTACCAAGGAAAACGGGACATACGAGACCAGACCGGTAGATGAGCAATGCCCTACCAAGATAAACGGGACACACGAGACCAAACCGGTAGATGAGCAATGCCGTACCAAGGAAAACGGGACATACGAGACCAGACCGGTAGATGAGCAATGCCCTACCAAGATGAAAGGGACATACGAGACCAGACCGGTAGATGAGCAATGCCCTACCAAGATGAACGGGACATACGAGACCAGACCGGTAGATGAGCAATGTGCTACCAAGATGAACGGGACATACGAGACCAGACCTGTAGATGAACAATGTCCTACCAAGATGAACGGGACATACGAAACCAGATCGGTAGATGAGCAATGTCCTACCAAGATGAACGGGACATACGAGACCAGACCGGTAGATGAGCAGTGTCCTACCTAGATGAACGGGGCATACAAGACCAGACCGGTAGATGAGCAATGTCCTACCAAGATGAACGGGACATACGAGACCAGTCCGGTAGATGAGCAATGTCCTACCAACATGAACGGGACATACGAGACCAGACCGGTAGATGAGCAATGTCCTACGAAGATGAACGGGACATACGAGACCAGACCGGTAGATGAGCAATGTCCTACCAAGATGAACGGGACATACGAGACCAGTCCGGTAGATGAGCAATGTCCTACCAAGATGAACGGGACATACGAGACCAGACCGGTAGATGAGCAATGTCCTACCAAGATGAACGGGACATACGAGACCAGACCGGTAGATGAGCAATGTCCTACCAAGATGAACGGGACATACGAGACCCGATCGGTAGATGAGCAGTGTCCTACCAAGATGAACGGGACATACGAGACCAGACCGGTAGATGAGCAGTGTCCTACCTAGATGAACGGGGCATACGAGACCAGACCGGTAGATGAGCAATGTCCTACCAAGATGAACGGGACATACAAGACCAGACCGGTAGATGAGCAATGTCCTACCAAGATGAACGGGACATACGAGACCAGACCGGTAGATGAGCAATGTCCTATCAAGATGAACGGGACATACGAGACCCGATCGGTAGATGAGCAATGTCCTACCAAGATGAACGGGACATACGAGACCAGACCTGTAGATGAACAATTTCCTACCAAGATGAACGGGACATACGAGAACAGACCGGTAGATGAGCAATGCCCTACCAAGATGAACGGGACATACGAGAACAGACCGGTAGATGAGTAATGCCCTACCAAGATGAACGGGACATACGAGACCAGACCGGTAGATGAGCAATGTCCTACCAAGGTAAACGGGACATACGAGACCCGATCGGTAGATGAGCAATGTCCTACCAAGATGAACGGGACATACGAGACCAGACCTGTAGATGAACAATGTCCTACCAAGATGAACGGGACATACGAGACCAGACCGGTAGATGAGCAATGTCCTACCAAGGTAAACGGGACATACGAGACCCGATCGGTAGATGAGCAGTGTCCTACCAAGATGATCGGGACATACGAGACCAGACCGGTAGATAAGCAGTGTCCTACCTAGATGAACGGGGCATACGAGACCAGACCGGTAGATGAGCAATGTCCTACCAAGATGAACGGGACATACGAGACCAGACCTGTAGATGAACAATGTCCTACCAAGATGAACGGGACATACGAGACCAGATCGGTAGATGAACAATGTCCTACCAAGATGAACGGGACATACGAGACCCGATCGGTAGATGAGCAGTGTCCTACCAAGATGATCGGGACATACGAGACCAGACCGGTAGATAAGCAGTGTCCTACCTAGATGAACGGGGCATACGAGACCAGACCGGTAGATGAGCAATGTCCTACCAAGATGAACGGGACATACGAGACCAGACCGGTAGATGAGCAATGTCCTACCAAGATGAACGGGACATACGAGAACAGACCGGTAGATGAGCAATGTCCTACCAAGATGAACGGGACATACGAGACCAGACCGGTAGATGAGCAATGTCCTACCAAGATGAACGGGACATACGAGACCAGACCGGTAGATGAGCAATGCCCTACCAAGGAAAACGGGACATACGAGACCAGACCGGTAGATGAGCAATGCCCTACCAAGATAAACGGGATACACGAGACCAGACCGGTAGATGAGCAATGCCGTACCAAGGAAAACGGGACATACGAGACCAGACCGGTAGATGAGCAATGCCCTACCAAGATGAACGGGACATACGAGACCAGACCGGTAGATGAGCAATGCCCTACCAAGATGAACGGGGCATACGAGACCAGACCGGTAGATGAGCAATGTGCTACCAAGATGAACGGGACATACGAGACCAGACCTGTAGATGAACAATGTCCTACCAAGATGAACGGGACATACGAAACCAGATCGGTAGATGAGCAATGTCCTACCAAGATGAACGGGACATACGAGACCAGACCGGTAGATGAGCAGTGTCCTACCAAGATGAACGGGGCATACAAGACCAGACCGGTAGATGAGCAATGTCCTACCAAGATGAACGGGACATACGAGACCAGTCCGGTAGATGAGCAATGTCCTACCAACATGAACGGGACATACGAGACCAGACCGGTAGATGAGCAATGTCCTACGAAGATGAACGGGACATACGAGACCAGACCGGTAGATGAGCAATGTCCTACCAAGATGAACGGGACATACGAGACCAGTCCGGTAGATGAGCAATGTCCTACCAAGATGAACGGGACATACTAGACCAGACCGGTAGATGAGCAATGTCCTACCAAGATGAACGGGACATACGAGACCAGACCGGTAGATGAGCAGTGTCCTACCAAGATGAACGGGACATACGAGACCAGACCGGTAGATGAGCAGTGTCCTACCTAGATGAACGGGGCATACGAGACCAGACCGGTAGATGAGCAATGTCCTACCAAGATGAACGGGACATACGAGACCAGACCGGTAGATGAGCAATGTCCTACCAAGATGAACGGGACATACGAGACCAGACCGGTAGATGAGCAATGTCCTACCAAGATGAACGGGACATACGAGACCAGACCGGTAGATGAGCAGTGTCCTACCTAGATGAACGGGGCATACGAGACCAGACCGGTAGATGAGCAATGTCCTACCAAGATGAACGGGACATACGAGACCAGATCGGTAGATGAGCAATGTCCTACCAAGATGAACGGGACATACGAGACCAGACCGGTAGATGAGCAATGTCCTACCAAGATGAACGGGACATACGAGACCAGACCGGTAGATGAGCAGTGTCCTACCTAGATGAACGGGGCATACGAGACCAGACCGGTAGATGAGCAATGTCCTACCAAGATGAACGGGACATACGAGACCAGACCGGTAGATGAGCAATGTCCTACCAAGATGAACGGGACATACGAGACCAGACCGGTAGATGAGCAATGTCCTACCAAGATGAACGGGACATACGAGACCAGACCGGTAGATGAGCAATGCCCTACCAAGATGAACGGGACATACGAGACCAGATCGGTAGATGAGCAATGTCCTACCAAGATGAACGGGACATACGAGACCAGACCGGTAGATGAGCAATGTCCTACCTAGTTGAACGGGGCATACGAGACCAGACCGGTAGATGAGCAATGTCCTACCAAGATGAACGGGACATACGAGACCAGACCGGTAGATGAGCAATGCCCTACCAAGATGAACGGGACATACGAGACCAGACCGGTAGATGAGCAATGTCCTACCAAGATGAACGGGACATACGAGACCAGACCGGTAGATGAGCAATGTCCTACCAAGATGAACGGGACATACGAGACCAGACCGGTAGATGAGCAATGTCCTACCAAGGTAAACGGGACATACGAGACCAGACCGGTAGATGAGCAATGCCCTACCAAGATGAACGGGACATACGAGACCAGACCGGTAGATGAGCAATGTCCTACCAAGATGAACGGGACATACGAGACCAGACCGGTAGATGAGCAATGTCCTACCAAGATGAACGTGACATACGAGACCAGACCGGTAGATGAGCAATGTCCTACCAAGGTAAACGGGACATACGAGACCAGACCGGTAGATGAGCAATGCCCTACCAAGATGAACGGGACATACGAGACCAGACCGGTAGATGAGCAATGCCCTACCAAGATGAACGGGACATACGAGACCAGACCGGTAGATGAGCAATGTCCTACCAAGATGAACGGGACATACGAGACCAGACCGGTAGATGAGCAATGTCCTACCAAGAGAACTACAGGAATTAAGCGGTTTCCTGTAAATCTGGAACACTGCCATATCAAGTAGGAAGATATGTGACGACAAGCTACATAGTTTGCAGGTAGCTTGGGGTAATTAAACATAACTTAGATAATTTGTATTAATTGCAAACATTTGTTATCCCCTCAGAATGAGGAGTTATGGGTGGCAAACCTGGCGTCGAGATCATCCTCTCTGTGCCAGTAGTTTTTCCAAAACCGGTGATAATTACAGGAATTAAGCGGTTTCAAGTAAACCTGAAAATCTACAATAAAACCTAGGACGATACTTGATAGTAAATATGTTGTAGGTAAGCTGGTGGTAATTAAACGTAGCACTTAGTTTGACATAATTGGTAATAATTGCAAACATTCGTTGAAACATATTTTTTCTCAAGAAGCCGAGTTATGCGTAACATGCATGTGCAGTAAAATCATGAATGGTATATTTTAACAGTTAAACAGTTAAACAGTTAGGTCAGTTAAATATCGAACAGAATATGTACCACACGTTTATCGTAATAAAAATTATATGTTCAACTCATTGTTCTGTTTTAAATATAAAATTGGTATTCTCATGAGACCCCACGTGGTGACTCAAGGGACCCCACGTGGTGACTCAAGGGACCCCACGTGGTGACTCAAGGGACCCCACGTGGTGACTCAAGGGACCCCACGTGGTCACTCAAGGGACCCCACGTGGTCACTCAAGGGACCCCACGTGGTCACTCAAGGGACCCCACGTGGTCACTCAAGGGACCCCACGTGGTCACTCAAGGGACCCCACGTGGTCACTCAAGTGACACCACGTGGTGACTCAAGGGACCCCACGTGGTCACTCAAGTGACACCACGTGGTGACTCAAGTGACACCACGAGTTGAGTCCCTTGAGTCACTACACATGCTTCCACTAATTTGCTTATACTTTGAATTTGACAAATCCCAGCCCGATTAATTTCTAAATCCTCTTAGAGGACATTTATATGTGTGCGACGGAGCAATGTTCATGTTATAACATACATAAGTTTTTGTTTTATAACAAAAAGATGTGAAAAGTGGCTCACTGCTTTGTTAATTGCGTACAATGATCAACACCAGCTGTGACAACAGGCTTTGTAATAGACTGTTTAAA
Source organism: Lamellibrachia columna (assembly GCA_963662155.1). Taxonomy (NCBI): domain Eukaryota; kingdom Metazoa; phylum Annelida; class Polychaeta; order Sabellida; family Siboglinidae; genus Lamellibrachia; species Lamellibrachia columna. Next base: position 484,944 of record OY759275.1, read on the forward strand.
CTTCTTCTAACAACAAGTTCGGCTATGGAATAACACGGCGGTTGTCACAGTGGGTCACCGCCACTTGACGTTAAAAACGACAGGTCACTCGGCGGGCAGTTTCAAACGAATGCCTTTGCAGGGAAGTTACACAGCAAAGGGGCCTCCTTAATTCGATTTTATTTCGTTCGTCTCGCTTGACAAACTATTAAAATAGCTTGAATTCGGCTGAACAAAATTGAAATGAAAAAATATTTCTGTGTACCCCGTCTATGTATGCTATAACATACAACTATTAAATTTTTTTGCAAATTACCTGATCTGACGACCAAAGTAAATTATTTCGATGATTTTACCCAAAGTACGCACTCTTTGTTTAAACTGTGATGTACATATCACATAAACTATTCACACTCTACAGATTGCTTAAACTATTCACACTCTACATATCACTTAAACTATTCACACTATAAACATTGCTTAAACTATTCACACTCTACACATTGCTTAAACTATTCTTACACTACATATTACTTAAACTATTCACACATTACGTATTACTTAAACTATTCACACATTACGTATTACTTAAACTATTCACACACTACGTATTACTTAAACTATTCACACACTACATATTACTTCAACTATTCCCACTCTACATATTTCAACATCAAAGAACTTGCTCGCGATGGGTTACATCAACTGAGAAGGCAGCTTTAAGCGGTCTGATGTACCTGGATAACTGCGGAGGAAGCCGGATGCGCTGCCGAAATACTGCCACGTGAGTGTGGGGTCTTCTTCATAATTCTTCCGAAAATACTCGTCCAGCTTCTCCGACCACGCCACGCCGCTCAAGACTTCATCCGCTGAAAGCAGATACGGAACATTTTTCACCCATTTGGGAAATAATTTAATGTAGATTTTATCTTAAACACAACTATAACGTTTAGTAAATACGACGTTTCTGCAACCGTCGGTGCTTTCTCCCAGAATTGAAATCTGGCACGACCTAGTTTTTTCTTCTGCTCGCCTCCAGATGGTGTGTCAGGCAGTGTTATTAGCATTGGTGCATGTGTTTATTTACCTTTAGTTAATGTGTTATTGTTATTTGTTATTAGCATTGGTGCATGTGTTTATTTACCTTTAGTTAATGTGTTATTGTTATTTGTTATTAGCATTGGTGTATGTGTTTATTTACCTTTAGTTAATGTGTTATTGTTATTTGTTATTATCATTGGTGCATGTGTTTATTTACCTTTAGTTAATGTCTTATTGTTATTTGTTATTATCATTGGTGCATGTGTTTATTTACCTTTAGTTAATGTCTTATTGTTATTTGTTATTAGCATTGGTGCATGTGTTTGTTTACCTTTAGTTAATGTCTTATTGTTATTTGTTATTATCATTGGTGCATGTGTTTATTTACCTTTAGTTAATGTCTTATTGCTATTTGTTATTATCATTGGTGCATGTGTTTATTTACCTTTAGTTAATGTCTTATTGCTATTTGTTATTATCATTGGTGCATGTGTTTATTTACCTTTTGTTAATGTCTTATTGTTATTTGTTATTATCATTGGTGCATGTGTTTGTTTACCTTTAGTTAATGTCTTATTGTTATTTGTTATTATCATTGGTGCATGTGTTTATTTACCTTTAGTTAATGTCTTATTGTTATTTGTTATTAGCATTGGTGCATGTGTTTGTTTACCTTTAGTTAATGTCTTATTGTTATTTGTTATTATCATTGGTGCATGTGTTTATTTACCTTTAGTTAATGTCTTATTGTTATTTGTTATTAGCATTGGTGCATGTGTTTATTTACCTTTAGTTAATGTCTTATTGTTATTTGTTATTAGCATTGGTGCATGTGTTTATTTACCTTTAGTTAATGTCTTATTGTTATTTGTTATTATCATTGGTGCATGTGTTTATTTACCTTTAGTTAATGTCTTATTGTTATTTGTTATTATCATTGGTGCATGTGTTTATTTACCTTTAGTTAATGTCTTATTGTTATTTGTTATTATCATTCGTTCATGTATTTTTATGATTAGTTGTATTTTTATGATTAGTTTTAGTGCATGTCATATTGTTATTAGTTTAGTTTTAGAGTATGTCATAGTGTCATTAGCCTTAGATGATGTCATAGTGTCATTAGCCTTAGATGATGTCATAGTGTCATTAGCCTTAGAGCATATATTATTGTTTTGAGTTGTAGGTCATATAATTGTACAGTGCACAAGGTATTGTTATTATCCCTGGTACATGTCATACTGTGTATGTCATATTACCCTTAGGACATGAAGTAGAGTACGGCCTTAGTCAATGTCATGTTACCCTTTGGACATGAAGTACTGTACGACCTTAATGCCCAGTTGTCATAAAATTTCACTAAATATTTCAGTGTTTGATGTAATTTAAGATACTCTGAGGGATGCACATCCAATCCAGGACTCGTCGATATGCAGTTATCTTGCCCTCTCCATCATTTAGAACGTCAGCGTTCCAACACGCACGCACGCACGCACGCACGCACGCACGCACGCACGCACGCACGCACGCACGCACGCACGCACGCACGCACGCACGCACGCACGCACGCACGCACGCACGCACGCATGTACGCAGTCGCACGTCAATACACACTCACGCATGCGCCTCAAGTGCTACCGCAATTACGGAATGAATATTAAACACGTGAAGCCAATTAACACGTTTAGCACCAGAAGATCGTAAACTATGACAAAGCCATACTGTCTGCGACCATTGTGTAGTGTAAATTATTTAAAGCGTTCATGCAACAGATAAGCTCACTGCTCATGAATAATGCAACAGCTGCGAACATTCACTGTTTGGCCTATCCCCAGTGGTGTCTGCCATGCGCCATTACCACGTTACATTTATGTCGTTTTGTGTTGCACTACAACAACTGTCACAAGCTCACATACTGACACTGCGCGCATTAAGGCCAAATGTCAGAGAATCACCCGAGACGGTGGTGGAGTAGCATACGTAATCGCACGCGGTAATATATATCACAATTGTCCCATTTTATATTTATATCTCACGCCTTAAATTGTATTAAAAGTGTGTGACTACGTTCTATGTCGTCACAGTCTGGTGTCATTCGGTTTTGAAACAACCAAATGTTTGTCCGTCATCTACAAAACAATCACTTAAACAATAGTTCGTGGTCAGCAAACGCGCCTTTTTATACACATGTGCGTTTGATGCAACGAACGCCGGCAACTGATCGCCTGCCAATAATTCAAATCATAAATTGTACGCGCATTGACTGCGGTAAAACGTAAACAATAGTTATGTCGTCATGGAACGTGTCATTTTGTACGCGATGGCTACCCTAGTTCCGTCAGTATCACGAGCGTTTCATTCAACAATTAGTATTGCACCCTGAATCGCACGACTAATTTTTTAACGCATGTGTGTTAATGAGTTATACACACGGCTAAACATGGAATACAAACGTGGTTAACTCACATTCGTCATAGACGTTCGTTGGAACGTGAACCGTGCTCCTGAAGAGATTGACAGGAATCGAGCCGAAGTGGGCGTTCTCCTCCAGCGGAAACTCCGTCTTGTTCAACTTCTTTGCCTTCGGATAGTTTATCTACAATAGGAATATCAATGCGTGGTATGTGGAAGAGTCTATGTGGTTCTTCAGGCTAAAACAGTCTGGCCATTTGGCTTGGTCGCCTGATATCTTTACTTAATTTCGAATTCAGTCAAATGCTAATTAGCATTGAAATCGCTCCCGGAGTGTTTGTTGATGTCACGAGGTTGCTACAAGGAATATACTATCACGAGAGCCCCAGGCACGAAAAACGTTATATGGTGGCGGTCGGTCACATTGTAATTTTGGGTGACCTGGTGGCGGAGTGACCCCCACCCACATGGTAAAATAAACATATTAGCTTGTAGTGATTTATTTAGTAGTCATAATATTGTTACCATTGGTTGACACACTTATTACGTTGTCGAGTTATATCTATTATGTGAAATTAGCAGTCTGGGGCCGGCATGCTTGCTGTGGTTATTTGTCACTTGATTATTGATGTTTACACGATTATTATTAATAAAACTACATGTCATTAAGTTGGCCTACTTCAATCTATACCTGACTTGCGTTGTTGTTCTGCATAAATGGATGTATGTAAACAGCGGGGACATACTGTCGTTTATGTGGAATGACAACGTAACTTAATTCATGTAATATACTATAGCATCATAGCTATGAGGACAATACTAGTTTGGGCTACGAGAGTATGCACGGCAGCTCGCGCATGCGCACCCGATAACGCTATAAAAGCGACTGCGGCCATGATGCTGTCCTCTCTTTTTCTTCGGAATTGCGTGGAGTGTACACGAAAAATCTTTGCTTTGCTTGAATTGTTGTAATTTTTGATTTGCGTATTATTGTGTAGTGATAGTTGATGTTAGTTTAGTCTTGTGCGTATATTAATTTAGTTTGGGTTTAATCTGAGTTCTTAAACAATTTGCCCACCCTCCCTCCCTTTGATGGATGGAATGGACGTTCTTCAGGATTGTCTAGTTTTAAACTACTTGGTGGGCGGAGTGACCCCCACCCACATGGTAAAATAAACATATTAGCTTGTAGTGATTTATTTAGTAGTCATTATATTGTTACCATTGGTTGACACACTTATTACGTTATCGAGTTATATCTATTATGTGAAATTAGCAGTCTGGGGCCGGCATGCTTGCTGTGGTTATTTGTCACTTGATTATTGATGTTTACACGATTATTATTAATAAAACTACATGTCATTAAGTTGGCCTACTTCAATCTATACCTGACTTGCGTTGTTGTTCTGCATAAATATATATATATATATATATCTATATATATATATATATATATATATATATATATATATATATATATATATGTATATATATATATATATATATATATATATATATATATATATATATATGTATATATATATATACATGTATATATATATATTATATATATGTATATATATATATATATATATATATATATATATATATATATATATGTATATATATATATATATATATATATATATATATATATATATATATATATATATATATATGTATGTATATATATATATATATATATATATATATATATATATATTGCGGAAGGTGGCAGACATGGTACAAAAGGTACAGTTTAAGATAAGAAATGGTTGGTAAAGGGATGTTCTGTAAAGAGAAGGTATCCAGGTGTAATTCCTTGGGTAATAACTACACGGGTTGTATATCTACCTATCTACACGGGGTGTATATCTACCTATCTACGCGGGGTGTATATCTACCTATCTACACATGCTGTATCTCTCACGATATAAACCTCCGCATTCAATCAACCACATACTTTGTACGTTGTAACCAAATCTTCCATGTCGTCGGAAGTGTTTGTCGCAAGAATCTTGTAACCTGCGTCCTGAAGCAAATATGGAAAGTTGAACATTAGTGACAGCTTAACATCGTACACTCTGATACAGGGGACGTGACTCACGCACTGAGACTGGGGACGTGACTCACACTCTGATACTAAGGATGTGACTCACACTCTGAGATTTGGGACGTGACTCCCACTCTGAGATTGGGGACGTGACTCACACACTGAAACTGGGGACGCGCCTCACACTCTGAGACTGGGGACGTGGCTCACACTCATAGACTAGGGACATAGTTAACATTCTGAGACTTGGGACGTGGCTCACACTCATAGACTAGGGACATAGTTCACATTCTGAAACTTGGGACGTGGCTCACACTATGAGACAATGGACGTGGCTTCCACTATGAGACAATGGACGTGGCTTCCACTCTGAGACTGGGTACGTGGTTCACACTCTGATTTTGGGGATGTGGTTCACACTCTGAGACTGGGGATGTGGTTCACACTCTTTGACTGGGGACGTGGTTCACATTCTCATACTGGGGACGTGGCTCACCCTCTATGTTTGGGGACGTTGCTCACCCTCTGAGAGTGGGAACGGGGCTTACACTCTGAGATTGGGGATGTGGTTCATACTGGGGAGGTGGTTCACACTCTTAGACTGGTGACGTGGCTCACACTCTGAGACTGGGGACGTGGTTCACATTTTGAAACTGGGGAAGTGGTTCACACTCTGATACTGGGGATGTGGTTCACACTCGGAGAATGGGGACATCCATCACACCCTGAGACTGTGGATGTGGTTCACACTCTGATACTGGGGAGGTGGTTCACACTCTGATACTAGGGACGTGGTTCACACTCTCAAACTGGGAATGTGGCTCACACTCTCAGACTGGGGACGTGGTTCACACTCTTAGACTGGGGACGTGGTTCACACTTTTAGATTGGGGACGTGGCTCACACTCTGAGACTGGGGATGTGGTTCATACTGGGGAGGTGGTTCACACTCTTAGACTGGTGACGTGGCTCACACTCTGAGACTGGGGACGTGGTTCACATTTTGAAACTGGGGAAGTGGTTCACACTCTGATACTGGGGATGTGGTTCACACTCGGAGAATGGGGACATCCATCACACCCTGATACTGTGGATGTGGTTCACACTCTGATACTGGGGACGTGGTTCACACCCTGAGACTGTGGATGTGGTTCACACTCTGATACTGGGGACGTGGTTCACACTCGGAGACTGGGGATGAGGTTCACACTCGGAGACTGGGGACGTGGTTCACACTCTGAGACTGGGGACATCGCTCTCACTCTGAGATTGGGGACGTGGTTCACACTCAGAGAATGGGGACATCCAGCACACCCTGAGACTGTGGATGTGGTTCACACTCTGATACTGGGGAGGTGGTTCACACTCTGATACTAGGGACGTGGTTCACACTCTCAAACTGGGAATGTGGCTCACACTCTCAGACTGGGGACGTGGTTCACACTCTTAGACTGGGGACGTGGTTCACACTTTTAGATTGGGGACGTGGCTCACACTCTGAGACTGGGGATGTGGTTCATACTGGGGAGGTGGTTCACACTCTTAGACTGGTGACGTGGCTCACACTCTGAGACTGGGGACGTGGTTCACATTTTGAAACTGGGGAAGTGGTTCACACTCTGATACTGGGGATGTGGTTCACACTCGGAGAATGGGGACATCCATCACACCCTGATACTGTGGATGTGGTTCACACTCTGATACTGGGGACGTGGTTCACACCCTGAGACTGTGGATGGGGTTCACACTCTGATACTGGGGACGTGGTTCACACTCGGAGACTGGGGATGTGGTTCACACTCGGAGACTGGGGACGTGGTTCACACTCTGAGACTGGGGACATCGCTCTCACTCTGAGATTGGGGACGTGGTTCACACTCGGAGAATGGGGACATCCAGCACACCCTGAGACTGTGGATGTGGTTCACACTCTGATACTGGGGACGTGGTTCACACCCTGAGACTGTGGATGCGGTTCACACTCTGATACTGGGGAGGTGGTTCACACTCTGATACTAGGGACGTGGTTCACACTCTCAAACTGGGAATGTGGCTCACACTCTCAGACTGGGGACGTGGTTCACACTCTATGTTTGGGGACGTTGCTCACCGTCTGAGACTGGGGACGTGGCTTCCACTCTGAGACTGGGGACATCGTTCACACTCTGAGACTGGGGATATCGCTCACACTCTGAGACTGGGGATATCGCTCACACTCTGAGACTGGGGATGTGGCACACACTCGGAGAATGTGGACGTGGTTCACCTTCTATGTTTGGGGACGTTGCTCACCCTCTGAGACTGGGGATGTGGCTCACACACATAAACTGGGGACGTGGCTTCCACTCTGAGACTGGGGACGTAGCTTCCACACTGAGACAGGGGACATCACTCACACTCCAGAGACTGGGGATGTGGCGCACACTCTGAGACTGGGGACGTTGTTCACAATCTGATATTGGGAACGTGGTTCACATTCTTATACTGGGGACGTGGCTCACACTCTGAGACTGAGGACTTGGCTCACACTCTGTGACTGGGGACTTGGCTCACACTATGGGACTGGTGACGTGGCTCACAATCTGAATCAAAAGACGTGGTTCACACTCTTAGACTGGGGACGTGGTTCACACTCTTAGATTGGGGGCGTGGCGCACACTCTGAGACTCGGGACGAGGTTCACACTCTGATACTGGGAACGTGGTTCACACTCTTCGACCGGGGACGTTGTTCACACTCATAGATTGGGGACGTGGCTAACACTCTAAAACTGGGGACGTGGTTCACACTCTTAGATTGGGGTCGTGTCTCGCACTATGGGACTGGGGACGTGGTTCACACTCTTAGGCTGATGACGTGGTTCACACTCTTAATCTCGGGACGTGGCTCACTCTTTGAGACTGGGGACGTGGTTCACACTCTATACTGGGGAGGTGGTTCACACACTTAGACTGGGGACGTGGTTCACACTCTTATACTGGGGACGTGGTTCACATCCTGATACTGCGGACATGTTTCGCACTTTCAGACTGGGGATGTGGTTCACATTCGGGGACGAGGCTCACACTCCGAGACTGAGGACTTGGCTCACATTTTGTGAGAGGGGATTTTACTCACACACTGAGTCTGGGGACATGGCTCACACTCTGAGACTGGGGACGTGGCTCACACTCTGAGTCTGGGGATTAGGCTCACACTCGGAGACTGGGGACGTGGTTCACACTAAGAAAGTGGGGACATCGCTCTCACTCTGAAACTGGGGACGTGGTTCACACTCTGAGACTGGGTATGTGGTTCACACTCGGAGACTGGGGTTATTGCTCACACTCTGATCCTGGGGACGTGGTTCATCCTCTATGTTTGGGGACGTTGCTCACCTTCTGAGACTGGGTACGACGTTTACACTCTGAGACTGGGGACGTGGTTCACACTCTGACACTGGGGACGTGGTTCACACTCTTAGATTGGGGACGAGGTTCACAATCTGATACTGGGGACGTGGTTCACATTCCTAGACTGGGGTCGTGTCTCGCACTATAGGACTGGAGACGTGGTTCAAACTCTTAGGCTGAGGACGTGGTTCACACTCTTAATCTCGGGACGTGGCTCACTCTCTGAGACTGCGGACGTGGTTCACACTCTATAATTGGGAGGTGGTTCACACTCTTAGACTGGGGACGTGGTTCACACTCTTACACTGGGGACGTGGTTCACATACTGATGCTGCGGACGTGGTTCGCACTCTCAAACTGGTGACGTTGCTCACCCTCTGAGACTGGGGACGTGGCTTACACTCTTAGACTGGGGACGCGGTTCACTCTCTGATATTGGGGACGTGGTTCACATTCTTATACTGGGGACGTGGCTCACACCCTGAGACTGAGGACTTGGCTCACACTCTGCGACTGGGGACTTTGCTCACACTCTGAGTCTGGGGACTTGGCTCACACTCTGAGACTGGGGACGTGGTTCACCCTCTTAGACTGGGGACGTGGTTCACATTCTTAGACTTGGAAAGTGTCTCGCACTATGGGACTGGTGACGTGGTTCACACTCGGAGACTGGGGATGTGGTTCACACTCGGAGACTGGGGACATCGCTCTCACTCTGAGACTGGGGACGTGGTTCACATTCGAAGAATGGGGACACCCATCACACTCTCAGACTGGGGACGTGGCTCACACTCTCAGACTGGGGACGTGGCTCACCCTCTGAGACTGGGGATATGGTTCACACTCTGAGACTGGGGATGTGGTTCTCACTCGGAGACTGGGGATGTGGTTCACACTAGGAGACTGGGGACATCGCTCTCACTCTGATACTGGGGACGTGGCTTACACTCTGAGTCTGGGGACGTGGTTCACACTCTGAGGCTGGGGACATCGCTCACACTCTGAGACTGGGGACGTGGCTCACACTCTGAGACTGGGGACGTGGCTCACACTCTTAGACTGGGGACTTGGCTCACACTCTTATCCTGGGGTTGTGGCTTACACTCTGAGACTTGGGATGTGGGTCACGCCTTTTCCAAAGTTGGATAAACCGACGCTGTTTTAGACCAATTCGCGGTATTCAACGTGTCGCCGCTGATCAATCAGCCAGTGAACTCGCAACGAGTCGTTCTTAACAGTTTTGTCTGGCTCCTGTTTGTTTTAGAGGACTGCGACTTATGATGATATCTGGCACCTTGCGAGTTTGGCGCTTATGCTTCCGAAGACGCTGATACTCCAGCACATTTACGAAGATGATAAGTGAGCGTCAACTAATTGCGATAAGTGCTGAATTCTTGAGGCATAAGAGATCCCAACGGTGCAAGAAGCAGTATGTAGTGACAGCCAATCAACCCAAAAACTCGCTCCATCAAACTGTTAACAGGTGTTTTACAATACGCTTCTATTGTATATATATTGTCATGCATTTTATATTTGATAATCCAAATACTCTGTTTAAATGGTGTGCCTATCTTCCACGTGAGAAAACGTAACGTCAATTGTTTTGTCGGTGTAACATCCCCACAATGTATTCCAAGGCAGTTGCTACAAAACGAAGCCTTTATACTCACATCGATATATTTCTCTGGGATGTGGCTAGCATATGCGTCTTCTGCAACCTTCGCCAAAGTCTGAAACACAATAGCACAAACGTCACTTACACGTCACTGACATTACAAGTCGTTCCAAAGAGTATGCGTGCTTGCGTGCGTGCGTGCGTGACTGGTGAAGAGGGACAGGGATACAGAGAAAGAGGGGGTAAAGAGAGAGGAGAAACAGAGAGAGAGAGAGAGAGAGAGAGAGAGAGAGAGAGAGAGCGAGAGAGAGAGAGAGAGAGAGAGAGAGAAAGAGAGAGAGAGAGAGAGAGAGAGAGAGAGAGAGAGAGAGAGAGAGAGAGAGAGAGAGCAGCTGGGTGTTCAGTGACGCGGTAGATCACATCTCGTGAAACGAGACCGAATCGATACAGACTCCGCCGCCGGGACGTTGACCTTACGAAGGTCGTACGGCGCCGCGGTGTTCGCCAGGGTGATCTCGTCAGGGCAACCATCCTGCAGTGTCTCCGTGCTAAAGTGCTCATAACCTTTTCATATTCAGTATTGCCTCAATGCGCTTACGAATGTGCCGTGTGTAATATTTTAATAGATCAGATGTGTCGTTTGCTTCGCGTTTGCAGGACATAGTATTCCAGGATAACACATGGCTATGTAGTTTTATGGAATGTGGAGATATATACAAAGAGGATCTGACCACTGTTTCCGGTATGTTCTATGAACCATTAGAGGCGAAACAAATTTCGTTCCAATGGGAGGCTGGTTTAATTTCTTGTCGTCTGCGCCTATTCATAGACAGCTAACATGCTGCCTAGTTCGTGAGCTGGAAATGTACGATTAATTTAACAGTCGTGTCTTTGGATGGCGGTAGCGACCTAATGTGATCACCCAGGTGTCAACCTAATGTGGTCACCCAGGTGTCAGCCTAATGTGGTCACCCAAGTGTCAACTTAATGTGGTCACCCAGGTGTCAACCTAATGTGGTCACCCAAGTGTCAACTTAATGTGGTCACCCAAGTGTCAACGTGTAGACGGCCGAGTCACGAGTACATTACGTGATCCTTAATGGAGTAATTTAGTCACTGGATAAGATATCACAGCAACAGTTCCAACTAGGCCTACACAACAATAACCTGGACACTACACTACGTGAAATAAACAATCCACAACTTGTTCCCATTTCCTTCTGCAATTTGCATATCCTCTTCAGGACGTCGCTTCCCAAATAATTTTTGTAAAACCGATGTATTTTACTAAATATTCTACAACTGTTCCGAAGCATGCTATGTCCTTCTCCCATCCTTGTCTAAGCTTCTTTCTACTTCTTTTCCCAGTCACTATTCCATCCAATATGTTCTTTTTCTAATAAAATTTCCTTACTGGACACAAAAAACAAAATTGACCCTAACTGCAGCATACACAAACATACATTTAACAAGTGAATTTAAGTATAATTGCTTGAATCATAATAATATAATCATAATGGCAGTTTAGAGTAGCGCGTATAGGAGCCGAACTTATACAGGCTATCAGTGTTATTCAGCTGTGACGTTACATTCCGTCTACCGTCTACCGAAAATAAAATGATGACCATCTTAATCCTCAAGCCCATGCTCATCAAGTCGAAAGTGCATCTACTACATAAACAGTTGACAATCTCGGTTTCATGGAAATGTTTTTGCATAATGAAGGCTATAGCAGATGACAGAACTTTTCAGAAGTTACAACCAAATGCTGTAATTGTTGATGCGACGCTGACAGTATATTGATTGCATACTGACTGGACACTGGTTGTACACTGACTATACACTGACTGTACACTAACAATTCACTGACTGTGTACTGACTGTGCACTGACTGAACACTGACGTTCCTTCTACGAAGTCGAATGCGTTCATTAGGACAGTAACAGATCCAGAGGGAGTTCGACGGCTTGTCGCAACCCCTTATTGTTGTCGTCCTCCGTTGAGCGGATCCAGAGGGAGTTCGACGGCTTGTCGCAACCCCTTATTGTTGTCGTCCTTCGTTGAGCGGATCCAGAGGGAGTTCGACGGCTTGTCGCAACCCCTTATTGTTGTCGTCCTCCTTTGAGCGGATCCAGAGGGAGTTCGAGGGCTTGTCGCAACCCATTATTGGAAGCCGTACCGTAAAAAGGACATAGACAAGCTAGAAAGAATACAACGAAGAGCAACTAAAATGATTCCAGAATTGAGAGACCTTAGTTACGAAAATCGCTGATTATAATGTGGTTTGACAACACTAGAGACCAAGAGACTAAGAGGAGACCAAATAGAAGTTTTTAAATAGTGAATGGTTATGAGGATGTTGACAGGAATAAGTTCTTCAAACTTAAAGAAGGCAGTAGAACCAGAGGACATAAAGCAGCATTAGTTAAGGAGTAGTGTCGGTTGGACATGAGAAAGTACTCTTTCTCACAGAGGGTGATAAATGAATGGAACAAACTGCCAAATGATTGTGTTAATGCTAGTAGTGTGAATATGTTTAAAAATAGAATTGACAGATATTTGATAAGGGCGGGCTACACATAGATGAGAAAATTGTTGGACTCTCGATAAGCCAATGGCTTCCTTGTCCACTTGCCATCAGGAACTTGTTGTTTGGGATGGCAACCTTGTTAAACCATCAGGTCAGCCAAACTCCATGGAGGTCAGCCATACTCCAGGGAGGTCGGCCATACTCCAGGGAGGTCGGCCATACTCCAGGGAGGTCGGCGATACTCCACGGAGGTCGGCCACACTCGTAAGTGGCATCATAAATAGTTCGCTAAAATAACGTTATTTGCGTTTTATTCTGTCTGCCGACCATTGTGTAACACTATCCAACATTCTAGTTGGTCAGCGAGAATGCACGTCCTTGTCTGTTGCCGAGCGGAAATTCAATCACATGTCCCCTACGCGAAGTTAAACACAATTATTCATACACACTGTCGTTTTTGCGAGACATGTGGACGTTCTCCATAGAACACATAAGTGTCAAGTCGTTCTCTACATAATGCCGACAGACTGGAAGGAGATTGGGCATCATGACCACGGACATATAAGGCCCGTTGAGCGTCGAAATACTGATTATCTTGTATGCTCGCCGTCAACTATTTCGTTATTGAATAATCTTGTACAACTGTGTGAATCTTGAATTTGCAAGCAGGACGCACAAGTACAAGCTTCGATTCACGTCATGAAAAACATAAAGCAATATCCATATATCGGTCAACAAGGTGCTCATTGACCGTACAGTGCAGGGAACGTACGACAAACGTTCAAGTGAACATACAGTGCAGGGAATGTACGATAAGTGTTCAGGTGAACATACAGTGTAGGGAACGTACGATAAGTGTTCAAGTGCATATACAATGTAGGGAACGTACGACAAGTGTTCAAGTGAACATGCAGTGCAGGGAACGTACGACAAGCGTTCAAATGAACATACAGTGCAGGGAACGTACGACAAGTGCTCAAGTGAACATACAGTACAGGAAACGTACTGCAAGTGTTCAAGTGAATATACAGTGCAGGGAACGTACGACAAGTGTCCAAATGAACATAGAGTGCAGGGAACGTACGACAAGTGTTCAAGTGACATTGGAAGCCAATATCATGAAACCCATTCCTGCTAATTAGTTAATTATATACATACAGAGAAGGTGAACAAAGAACGTTCTAGACTTCAAGTACCGCGACTTTTCAATCGTGAACAATTCCAATAGAACTAAATGATCAATATCGTAATTTATCGTTATTACTAGATGATCAAAGCTACTTAGCGTTACAAACAACATACAACAATTAACATGTATTTGTATTTCAAATTCCCGCTTTATATAAAAATTTCAGTCGGTAAATATACTACAGCAATGGTGTGTAAATATACTACAGCAATGGTGTGTAAATATACTACAGCAATGGTGTGTTAATATACTACAGCAATGGTGTGTAAATATACTACAGCAATGGTGTGTAAATATACTACAGCAATGGTGCGTAATATACTACAGCAATGGTGTGTAAATATACTACAGCAATGGTGTGTAATATACTACAGCAATGGTGTGTAAATATACTACAGCAATGGTGAGTAATATACTACAGCAATGGTGTTTTAATATACTACAGCAATGGTGTGTAAATATACTACAGCAATGGTGTGTAAATATACTACAGCAATGGTGCGTAAATATACTAGAGCAATGGTGTGTAAATATACTACAGCAATGGTGTGTAATATACTACAGCAATGGTGTGTAAATATACTACAGCAATGGTGTGTAAATATACTACAGCAATGGTGTGTAAATATACTACAGCAATGGTGTGTAACATACTACAGCAATGGTGTGTAAATATACTACAGCAATGGTGTGTAAATATACTACAGCAATGGTGTGTAAATATACTACAGCAATGGTGTGTAAGATACTACAGCAATGGTGTGTAAATATACTACAGCAATGGTGTGTAAATATACTACAGCAATGGTGTGTAAATATACTACAACAATGGTGTGTAATATACTACAGCAATGGTGTGTTAATATACTAGAGCAATGGTGTGTAAATATACTACAGCAATGGTGTGTAAATATACTACAGCAATGGTGTGTAAATATACTACAGCAATGGTGTGTAATATACTACAGCAATGGTGTGTTAATATACTAGAGCAGTGGTGTGTAAATATACTACAGCAATGGTGTGTAAATATACTACAGCAATGGTGTGTAATATACTACAGCAATGGTGTGTAAATATACTACAGCAATGGTGTGTAAATATACTACAGCAATGGTGTGTAAATATACTACAGCAATGGTGTGTAAATATACTACAGCAATGGTGTGTAATATACTACAGCAATGGTGTGTAAATATACTACAGCAATGGTGTGTAATATACTACAGCAATGGTGTGTAATATACTACAGCAATGGTGTGTTAATATACTAGAGCAGTGGTGTGTAAATATACTACAGCAATGGTGTGTAAATATACTACAGCAATGGTGTGTAATATACTACAGCAATGGTGTGTAAATATACTACAGCAATGGTGTGTAAATATACTACAGCAATGGTGTGTAAATATACTACAGCAATGGTGTGTAAATATACTACAGCAATGGTGCGTAATATACTACAGCAATGGTGTGTAAATATACTACAGCAATGGTGTGTAATATACTACAGCAATGGTGTGTAAATATACTACAGCAATGGTGAGTAATATACTACAGCAATGGTGTTTTAATATACTACAGCAATGGTGTGTAAATATACTACAGCAATGGTGTGTAAATATACTACAGCAATGGTGCGTAAATATACTAGAGCAATGGTGTGTAAATATACTACAGCAATGGTGTGTAATATACTACAGCAATGGTGTGTAAATATACTACAGCAATGGTGTGTAAATATACTACAGCAATGGTGTGTAAATATACTACAGCAATGGTGTGTAACATACTACAGCAATGGTGTGTAAATATACTACAGCAATGGTGTGTAAATATACTACAGCAATGGTGTGTAAATATACTACAGCAATGGTGTGTAAGATACTACAGCAATGGTGTGTAAATATACTACAGCAATGGTGTGTAAATATACTACAGCAATGGTGTGTAAATATACTACAACAATGGTGTGTAATATACTACAGCAATGGTGTGTTAATATACTAGAGCAATGGTGTGTAAATATACTACAGCAATGGTGTGTAAATATACTACAGCAATGGTGTGTAAATATACTACAGCAATGGTGTGTAATATACTACAGCAATGGTGTGTTAATATACTAGAGCAGTGGTGTGTAAATATACTACAGCAATGGTGTGTAAATATACTACAGCAATGGTGTGTAATATACTACAGCAATGGTGTGTAAATATACTACAGCAATGGTGTGTAAATATACTACAGCAATGGTGTGTAAATATACTACAGCAATGGTGTGTAAATATACTACAGCAATGGTGTGTAAATATACTACAGCAATGGTGTGTAAATATACTACAGCAATGGTGAGTAACAAACGAAGTATAACACTGTTCATATGGGGTAAGTATAACACTGTTCATATGGGGTAAGTATAACACTGTTCATATGGGGTAAGTATAACACTGTTCATATGGGGTAAGTATAACACTGTTCATATGGGGTAAGGACATAACCCATCAGACAAATCCCTCAAGTAACAATGCCTCCGGACAAAACCTTCACAAATTAAGAAGGGATAGGACTAAACCCCCAAATGTTGAATAAACGAAAACTCCAACTAGCAGCTTCGCATCAGTTAACCAATAAAAATAGTACATTCCGTTAAAAGTATTACCTTCATAGCCGTCGCCTTCTTACTGAGCATGCGCTCCATTTGCTGCTTCATGTTGCGGATGAGTTTGGTTCCTCGAATTGATTCCACTTTCGTGTCCATTAGTAGGTAATCCTGCAACGAGAAAATAAAGTATTATCCAGCATGAAGATAAATCGTATGAAATAAGGATGCTAAATCATACCAAATAAGGATGCTAAATCATATGAAGTTAGATATGCCGGTCATTGCGGATATCAGAGGTGCAGAATTAAAGGACTGGGAAAGAGGAGATGTTTCTGCTGGAGTTGAAATAATAAAGATTGGAGCGAACGCAGTATGGACTTTTATTTAAAATGCAGGTTTCCAATGTGCCACTTTATATATATATATATATATATATATATATATATATATATATATATATATATATATATATATATATATATATATATATATATATATAGAAACAATGAAAAATGTATGACACATATATAGTTACTTGTATTATGCACACCGACAATAGCTGTGAGAGTGTCATTCTACAAATAAATATCTGACTACTTTTGTTATGTGCACCGATTACAGTTGTGAGAGTGTGTCATTATAATATTAAATATCTAATTACTTTTGTTATGTGCACAGATTATATATATGACAGTGTATCAATGTAATATAAAATATATAATTACTTTTGTTATATGCACCGATTACAGTTGTGAGAGTGTGTCATTCTAATATTAGATATCTAACTACTGTTGTTGTGTGCACAAGTTACAGATGTGGGAATGTGTCATTTTAATATAAAATATCTAATTACCTGAGTTATGTGCGCTGATTACAGCTATGACAGTGTGTCATTCTAATATTAACCATCTAATTACTTTCATTATGTACACCGATTAAAGCTATGACAATGTGTCATTCTAATATTAACCATCTAATTACTTTCATTATGTACACCGATTACAGCTATGACAGTGTGTCATTCTAATATTAACCATCTAATTACTTTCATTATGTACACCGATTACAGCTGTGACAGTGTGTCATTCTAATATTAACCATCTAATTACTTTCATTATGTACACCGATTACAGCTGTGATAGTGTGTCATTCTAATATTAACCATCTAATTACTTTCATTATGTACACCGATTACAGCTATGACAATGTGTCATTCTAATATTAACCATCTAATTACTTTCATTATGTACACCGATTACAGCTGTGATAGTGTGTCATTCTAATATTAACCATCTAATTACTTTCATTATGTACACCGATTACAGCTATGACAATGTGTCATTCTAATATTAACCATCTAATTACTTTCATTATGTACACCGATTACAGCTGTGATAGTGTGTCATTCTAATATTAAAAATCTAATTACTTTCATTATGTACACCGATTACAGCTATGACAATGTGTCATTCTAATATTAACCATCTAATTACTTTCATTATGTACACCGATTACAGCTGTGATAGTGTGTCATTCTAATATTAACCATCTAATTACTTTCATTATGTACACCGATTACAGCTATGACAGTGTGTCATTCTAATATTAACCATCTAATTACTTTCATTATGTACACCGATTACAGCTGTGACAGTGTGTCATTCTAATATTAACCATCTAATTACTTTCATTATGTACACCGATTACAGCTGTGACAGTGTGTCATTCTAATATTAACCATCTAATTACTTTCATTATGTACACCGATTACAGCTGTGACAGTGTGTCATTCTAATATTAACCATCTAATTACTTTCATTATGTACACCGATTACAGCTGTGACAGTGTGTCATTCTAATATTAACCATCTAATTACTTTCATTATGTACACCGATTACAGCTGTGATAGTGCCATTATAATATTAAATATAAAGAATTGGTTAATAAAGAAGGAGATTATTTGAAAAAGAAAGAAAATCAGGAGACAAATTAGGAGGTGATAATAATGTGATACTAATTTTTTTTCCTTCAAAAAGCATAAGAATTGGCACCTCTGAGGTATGTATGATAGTCAAAATTATTTAGCAATATGAGAGCTTGACTGATTACATCGGCGTAGTGTCACGGGGAGAAGGTAAACGCATTACGTTTTGTATTCATGCTGAACACGATTACATCGGCGTTGTGTCACGGGGAGAAGGTAAACGCGTTACGTTTTGTATTCATGCTGAACACGATTACATCGGCGTTGTGTCACGGGGAGAAGGTAAACGCATTACGTTTTGTATTCATGCTGAACACGATTACATCGTCGTTGTGTCACGGGGACAAGGTAAACGCGTTACGTTTTGTATTCACGCTGAACACGATTACATCGGCGTAGTGTCACGGGGAGAAGGTAAACGCATTACGTTTTGTATTCACGCTGAACACGATTACATCGGCGTAGTGTCACGGGGAGAAGGTAAAGGCATTACGTTTTGTATTCACGCTGAACACGATTACATCGGCGTTGTGTCACGGGGAGAAGGTAAACGCGTTACGTTTTGTATTCACGCTGAACACGATTACATCGGCGTAGTGTCACGGGGAGAAGATAAAGGCATTACGTTTTGTATTCACGCTGAACACGATTACATCGGCGTTGTGTCACGGGGAGAAGGTAAACGCATTACGTTTTGTATTCACGCTGAACACGATTACATCGGCGTTGTGTCACGGGGAGAAGGTAAACGCATTACGTTTTGTATTCACGCTGAACACGATTACATCGGCGTAGTGTCACGGGGAGAAGGTAAAGGCATTACGTTTTGTATTCACGCTGAACACGATTACATCGGCGTTGTGTCACGGGGAGAAGGTAAACGCGTTACGTTTTGTATTCACGCTGAACACGATTACATCGGCGTAGTGTCACGGGGAGAAGATAAAGGCATTACGTTTTGTATTCACGCTGAACACGATTACATCGGCGTTGTGTCACGGGGAGAAGGTAAACGCATTACGTTTTGTATTCACGCTGAACACGATTACATCGGCGTTGTGTCACGGGGAGAAGGTAAACGCATTACGTTTTGTATTCACGCTGAACACGATTACATCGGCGTAGTGCCACGGGGAGAAGGTAGACGCATTACGTTTTGTATTCATGCTGAACACGATTTCAATTCAGGCGCATTTGGAAAATGAGTAGAGATCTGGCAATAGACAACACTTTGATAATTTTACTACGTTGGTAGTTTTACAATAGAGTAGCACAGAAGCCTTAGTGTGGGAGGGGTTCAGTAGAGTAGAACAGAAGCTTTAGTGTGGGAGGGGTTGAATAGAGTAGAACAGAAGCTTTAGTGTGGGAGGGGTTGAGTAGAGTAGAACAGAAGCGTTAGTTTGGGAGGGGTTGAGTAGAGTAGAACAGAAGCGTTAGTGTGGGAGGGGTTGAGTAGAGTAGAACAGAAGCGTTAGTGTGGGAGGGGTTGAGTAGAGTAGAACAGAAGCGTTAGTTTGGGAGGGGTTGAGTAGAGTAGAACAGAAGCGTTAGTTTGGGTGGGGTTGAGTAGAGTAGAACAGAAGCTTTAGTGTGGGAGGGGTTGAGTAGAGTAGAACAGAAGCGTTAGTTTGGGTGGGGTTGAGTAGAGTAGAACAGAAGCTTTAGTGTGGGAGGGGTTGAGTAGAGTAGAACAGAAGCGTTAGTTTGGGTGGGGTTGAGTAGAGTAGAACAGAAGCTTTAGTGTGGGAGGGGTTGAGTAGAGTAGAACAGAAGCGTTAGTTTGGGTGGGGTTGAGTAGAGTAGAACAGAAGCTTTAGTGTGGGAGGGGTTGAGTAGAGTAGAACAGAAGCGTTAGTTTGGGAGGGGTTGAGTAGAGTAGAACAGAAGCTTTAGTGTGGGAGGGGTTGAGTAGAGTAGAACAGAAGCGTTAGTTTGGGTGGGGTTGAGTAGAGTAGAACAGAAGCTTTAGTGTGGGAGGGGTTGAGTAGAGTAGAACAGAAGCTTTAGTGTGGGAGGGGTTGAGTAGAGTAGAACAGAAGCGTTAGTTTGGGTGGGGTTGAGTAGAGTAGAACAGAAGCTTTAGTGTGGGAGGGGTTGAGTAGAGTAGAACAGAAGCGTTAGTTTGGGTGGGGTTGAGTAGAGTAGAACAGAAGCTTTAGTGTGGGAGGGGTTGAGTAGAGTAGAACAGAAGCGTTAGTTTGGGAGTGGTTGAGTAGAGTAGAACAGAAGCGTTAGTGTGGGAGGGGTTGAGTAGAGTAGAACAGAAGCGTTAGTTTGGGTGGGGTTGAGTAGAGTAGAACAGAAGCTTTAGTGTGGGAGGGGTTGAGTAGAGTAGAACAGAAGCGTTAGTGTGGGAGGGGTTGAGTAGAGTAGAACAGAAGCTTTAGTGTGGGAGGGGTTGAGTAGAGTAGAACAGAAGCGTTAGTGTGGGAGGGGTTGAGTAGAGTAGAACAGAAGCGTTAGTGTGGGAGGGGTTGAGTAGAGTAGAACAGAAGCGTTAGTGTGGGAGGGGTTGAGTAGAGTAGAACAGAAGCGTTAGTTTGGGAGGGGTTGAGTAGAGTAGAACAGAAGCTTTAGTGTGGGAGGGGTTGAGTAGAGTAGAACAGAAGCGTTAGTTTGGGAGGGGTTGAGTAGAGTAGAACAGAAGCTTTAGTGTGGGAGGGGTTGAGTAGAGTAGAACAGAAGCTTTAGTGTGGGAGGGGTTGAGTAGAGTAGAACAGAAGCGTTAGTTTGGGTGGGGTTGAGTAGAGTAGAACAGAAGCGTTAGTGTGGGAGGGGTTGAGTAGAGTAGAACAGAAGCGTTAGTGTGGGAGGGGTTGAGTAGAGTAGAACAGAAGCGTTAGTTTGGGTGGGGTTGAGTAGAGTAGAACAGAAGCTTTAGTGTGGGAGGGGTTGAGTAGAGTAGAACAGAAGCGTTAGTTTGGGTGGGGTTGAGTAGAGTAGAACAGAAGCGTTAGTTTGGGTGGGGTTGAGTAGAGTAGAACAGAAGCTTTAGTGTGGGAGGGGTTGAGTAGAGTAGAACAGAAGCGTTAGTTTGGGAGTGGTTGAGTAGAGTAGAACAGAAGCGTTAGTGTGGGAGGGGTTGAGTAGAGTAGAACAGAAGCGTTAGTTTGGGAGGGGTTGAGTAGAGTAGAACAGAAGCGTTAGTTTGGGTGGGGTTGAGTAGAGTAGAACAGAAGCTTTAGTGTGGGAGGGGTTGAGTAGAGTAGAACAGAAGCGTTAGTTTGGGTGGGGTTGAGTAGATTAGAACAGAAGCGTTAGTGTGGGAGGGGTTGAGTAGAGTAGAACAGAAGCGTTAGTTTGGGAGGGGTTGGGTGGGTGTTGGGGAATGTCAATGCATCTCCAGAAGAAAGAGTAACTCGTATCTTCCAGGTTTCAATGTAATTAAGGTACAAAAGCCGATGCAAGAAATTTCAACCAACACAATCGGCTTATATTCATACTATGTTCTGCAGTTATGCGGCATATTTATATACAACGCCAGTGCGGTTCAGTTGTTTATCGAGAAGAAACGTATCATTGGAGGAAAGATGGGATATAGTGTGGTTGTCCTATTCGTAACCGACTTGACACCACCAGTACCGCTCGTTGTGGTACTTGCAGATGCAAAAACTATCATGATTTTAGGAAACTTATTAAGAGACGTACCAAAACGTCTGTAGACTAAGCGAAGTGTCTGAGTATTTCCGACAGCTAGGATGACCAACATATCCCGACATCATGGTGGGCCAATTGAAAGGTTTGACGGGCCAAAATAAAGGCTCGGTGTGTAGATATCGCACTACACGTTCACCTGCCAACTTTAAACTTGCCAACGGATGTTAATTAATATTTAAACAGTTTAATAATAGATCGTCTAGATAAATAACAATGACTACAATTCCGGATTGCAATCACGATTCCAAAAAAGGATTGATTATCAATATAAAATTTATCACTCTTAGATCTCGTAAGCTTCTAAGAAAATATGGCATTTGACAGTCAGAAAATGAATTGTCGTTTCCTCACATTTGATATGCATGAATGTGCATTAATATGCTTCGCTGCACCACTGTAAAGAATCCGTTGACATGCAAGCATGCACGTCGACATGCAAGCATGCTCGCATTCCTAATGATATGTCACTAGTAACGACGCGGTCAGGCAAAACTGACACTCTTCTACCAAGATTTAAAAAGATTTGCCATCCAAGCCAAAGGCCAAGATGGCAAGTGGACAAGGAAGCCATTGGCTTATCGAGAGTCCATCAGTGTTCGTCTACTTATAACCCGCCCTCCTGAGATATGTGTCCAACGCTGCTAGCGGTTATACAATTCGTATATAATTTGTTCCATTCATATACTGTCCTCTGTGAGAATGAGTACTTCCTGATATCCAATCTACACTGATCCTTTACTAACTTTATCTCTGGTAAAGTTAGTAAAAGTCAAATTGAACTGGTCCTATTGAACTGACAGTCGCCTCACTGAACGGCCTGTTAAAGGTCCTTCTTCAATTCGATTATTTTGGTTGTCTCATGTCAGATTCATTTTGCAAAAAAAATTAACATACTGCAATAAGCTCTTTCATAGAATGTGTTATTTCGTTTTGGTGAAATAATCAGATTAACTATTATTTTTTACCGGGTACGGTGAAAATTCTACAAAAAAGGGCAATTTTTTATCCAGCTCTATATACTATAGCATTAGGCTATTTGCACTTTCGCAAGACACCCGATCTAACGACCAAGGACAATTCTTTCGATGATTATTTTTAACAAATGTGCGCATTCTTTTTAAGCGATAAATGTGTGTGTTGTGGTTAGTGCAGCTAGCGAAATATCTTAGATAATATTCGCAGAATGTACACCGAAAAAGAAATTTAGTAGCACACAAGATTATGTTCAAATAACAGACAACAGCGTGAGCAGAATACGTCTTCTTCAGTAGTTAGTGATATGTATCCCGACGTGTGCAAAGTGTCTGCAAGGTAATACTAAAATCATTCGATGAGAAACCAGGATCCTAGAATTATTTTATGTGGCATTGTTTAATAGAATGCCATGGATCATAAAACCCGCAACACACTAGACGATTTTTCGTCGGGGGACTGCAGATTTTCCATCGGGGTTAAATTTGTCGGGCCATCAGCTCGCAACACACTAGCCGATATTTTGTTTCGCGACTAGCACGCCTCTAGTGGCGAATTTTTAATTACGCAAACATGGCGGCGCTCACTCGACACGTGGCGGCGATGCGGAGAAGACAGAAGCTAGCTTTGTTCGTCTTGATTATGCTACGGAGGATAAGGAGACGCAGAAAAGCAAACAAACAAATTCCTTCCGCCTATTGAAATCCACAGTTACACTGTCAACATGTTCTACCAGCAAACTTATCAATGTGCCTGCTCAAATGCAGTTATGTAAGATCATATTCTTTTTTGGAAATTACACATATCTAAAATTACTGTGCCCTACATTCGTGTGTAACACACAAGGAAGTCTAACTCAGGCATGATCCCATTTGTCATCGTGGCCATGGCACTGGGGGCCGTGGCACTGGGGGCCGTGGCACTGGGGGCCGTGGCACTGGGGGCCGTGGCACAGGGGGCCGCCACGTTTACAATGACGTTTGTTCGCGTGATTCCAATCACGCTTCCTATTGGTCGATAATCGCGCGAGCCCCGACAAGTTGTCGGAGTCTGCAGCACACTAGCCGACCTGTCAGGTCCATTGTACATAAGACCTGTCAGGATGTCCTCGGATCTAGCGCTGTCAGATATTATCCGACAAGTCCCGATCTTGTCGGAATTAGCAGCACTCTAGCCGACAACTAAATATTATTTGTCCCCCGACGAAAAATCGACTAGTGTGCTGCGGGCTTTAGAGACTACAGTGGAATCCATTCTGGTTTGGCTGTTTCAAGGTCAAAACATAAACATTGAACTTCAAATTCTTACGAAGATTTGCTTGTCACATTTCGACACAAATGCTTTCTCAATTTAATAATACATTATCTCGAAAAACATGACACAGTGACATTCTGGAGATGTTCCCTAAATAGTGCATTTCGAGGAATATTCCGCAAAGGTCGCTGGTAGGTCTAAGAAAATTCCCGCAAGTAAAATCAATATCCTACGCACGGGAATATAGGGTCGGCGTTCGTCGAAACTTCAGCACAACTGGCCTCAGATGACTAAAATGATAAAGACAATGTTCGATGTGTGGTCCTGTCAGTGTGTGTCCTAACATTGTCGTTAGAGTGGCCTAGATAGCCGCTGCTGGACAGACGACGCATGTGCTGCACAGACGACGCGAGTGTGTGGTCGTCGTCAGCATTGCCTACGCACGATACAGCTGTCTATCTAATCGACTTCTGCACGCAGGCATCGCCAAAGATCAATAGTACGGCGCACGAATCTGGCGCGTTTCCGCCGTCTGCTAGCCTTGGTCTAGCTGTATATGGATTCTTACGGCGACTAACGCACGGTCTCTTGTGGTGTTTGCAAGGGGCATATTGTGCACCGGAAGTATTTACTAACTGCCATATACTGCAGTGCGTTTTTTGTCGTTGTTGAGATTGATAGTTTCGAATATGTGACCTAATCAAGTGGGCGTCATGTTTGCAGGCGTCGACTAAGTGATAGTGTATCTTTAATTAATTACGGATGTATCATTAGATATATATTACTTCTGTCAGTAAGCATTATATTTCAATAAGCAGCGGAATCCTTTAGCACTTAATAGGCAAGAAGCTTTCCTCGGTTGTCAATATGCATTACTACACATTAAGGTACTATTGAATGTGTCTATTTGTAATTAGCAGGTCAAATAAAGAGGACCTAAAATAGGTGGGAGGTGGAATTAGTGGGCGGTGGGAGGCATAATCTCGAAAATGGTGGGAGGTTGGCCTCCAAAACAGGTGCGAGATGGCAAGTGCCAGATACACAATAAGAGACAATAAGGAGCTGTTGGAAGAAATACGAATTAAAGAACCAGTTGAAGGAAGACGTCTTGTAGACGTGTTTCATTATCTCAACAATTATTCTCAACACATGTATATTTTCTGTCCAGTTGTCCCAACTTCTAACTCTCAGCACCAAGACTCTCTTCTTAGTATTCAGCCTCTTTAAATCTTCTTCTTATTCTTCGTCTTCTTCTGCTACTTCTCTCTTGTGTACTCCATGTGCTCTTTACTAGTTTTCTGTATGTGCCTAACCCTAGCTCTCAACTGTCATATGGTTCTCCAGTTCACCATCGTCTCGCAATCATACACACACTGGCGTGTGCACTAGTTGCACTAGTTGGGGCACGTCAGACAATATGGGAGAATAAACGTTAAGAGCCGGCGAAGTGGACGACAAAAGGGGAATTACGAGAAAATGTTGAACTGAAGAAATATATAAACATGAGTTCAAGTTGAGAGCTGCGATACGCACGTACAGTAAATTAGTAAATAGCACATGTGATGCACAAGAGAGGAGTGGAAGAAGAAGAGACACTTTAAGATGGGTGAATACTAAGAAGAGAATATTCAGAGCCGATATTTAAAATACGGGATAATAATCTCGGGATGTGGTCCCCCACCCCGTGACGGAGGCGATGGAAGACATTCGTAGTGTGGCTCCGCCCCCAGGGGAGAGGAGGAAACTCACCCAGGGTGCTATGTAAGTCATACATTGGATGCTGATGTCTTTGTTCACCTAATACCAGTTTGTTGTGAAAGCTTGTGCGGGCAGCGTGCGTTTTTCGTCATATATTTAGAAGGCATGGTTCCATTACAGTAGCATCGTCTATCCTTACATAAATGATGCACTCGCTAGAGTCGGAGAACTCGTCCGCGCGTTACATCTTTTCATGCTATTGCGTTTCCACGCGCAAATTAAATAGAGAAATATGTGGAGTCGAGTTAACTGTGCCGGCCATTAATGAGCGTCATATTAATTATTCAGGTCACTGTAGCTTACAGTTGTCATAAAAATACTTGCCTGTTTACAGCTAATTATGGAGCGTATTATATACTCTCAGTCGTCGCAATTGCATATTCGCTGGCATTGTTATACTGGTAAATTATAGTTTCACTCCGGAAAATCAAATTATGAAGTGATCCTCTTTTCTCTATGCATCGTGGTTATGTTTATGCACACTTGGCGTTAATGTTATGTGTACATAGACGTGGCATTAAATTTATATTTATACACACGTGACTTTAATGCTATGTTTATACACACGTGGCGTTAATGTTATGTTTACACACACGTGACGTTAATATAGAAGAAGGGATCGAGGAACAAGCCAGAAAATTACAGACCAGTGAGTTTAACATCAGTTATATGTAAATTACTCGAAACATTAATTAGAGACCACATGGTGGAATTCCTTGTAAAACATAAATTAATAAAAACATCTCAACATGGGTTCCTAAAAGCAAGGTCATGTCTAACTAATCTCTTATGTTTTTTTGAAGAAATTACAAAGTGGGGAGATGACGGGTCACCAGTGGATGTTGTCTACTTAGATTTTCATAAAGCTTTCGATAACGTGCCACATCAAAAAATTATACTTAAACTAAAAGCCCATGGTATAGGTAATGATGTAATCAACTGGATAGAACTTCTATCTAATCCAATCTAGAAAAGAGGCTTACACAAAGAAAACAGAGAGTAATAGGAGATGGTGAGATTTCAAACTGGAAATCTGTTTTGAGTGGGGTACCACAGGGATCATTATTAGGCCCTATACTGTTTTTAATATATATAAATGATTTGGAAGATTACATATC
>OY759275.1:517500-595000 GCA_963662155.1 Lamellibrachia columna
TTACAGTAGTACCCAGAACAGTATCTCCCATTTTATAGTTTACATTCAAGTTCCCATGTCCTGTATGTAGGCATTTACATTTCCCAAAATTGAACAACATCTGCCATTTCTCAGACCATTTCACTAATCTGTCTAGATCGTTTTGTAAATGTTGTTTATCACCATCAGTATTAACCTTTCTAAACAGTTTTGTGTCATCCGCAAATTTCAGTACGTTACTTGTTATACTGTCGTCCAAGTCATTGATATAAATTAAGAATAATATAGGTCCTAATACTGATCCTTGAGGTACCCCACTCAAAACCGATTTCCAATTTGAAACTTCTCCACCTACTACAACTCGTTGTCTTCTGTCAGTCAGCCATTGTTCTATCCAGTCAGTTATGCTATCCCCGATACCATGGGCTTTTAATTTAAGTAGTAATCTTTGATGTGGCACTTTGTCAAAAGCTTTCTGAAAATCTAAGTAGATAATATCTACTGGCGATCCCATGTCTATCCACTTAGTGATTTCTTCCAAAAAACATAACATATTTGTTAAGCATGACCTCGCTTTAAGGAATCCATGTTGAGATGAATTTAATAATTTATGCTTAATAATTTATGCTTATGAATTTAATAATTCATGCTTTAGGCCAGTATAAGAAAGACAATTAAGCCGGAAATCGCTGAAAAACAACTCGGATTCGTATAAGGTAAAGGAACAAAAATGCAACATACGTCCAAAGAACGCTGATTGAAAGAGCAAAAGAAATGCATTTAATAGTGTTCGACATGGAGAAATCATCTCAATATTTGATTGTCTGAACATTGGCGGTAAAGACCTAAGAATTGTGAGAAATCTTTACTTGGAACAAACATTGCAAAAAGAAAATAAGAAGTAGATTCCCTGAAATAAAGTGTGGTGTAAGACAAGTACGTATATGATGCGTTCTTACTTCTCGATTGAAGCAAACAGATCAGAAGGCGTCGTTCTACTTACCATCTGAAGTTCTTGCAAGGCCGTGGCCTCTTCGCTCATCTTGAAAATTGCATTTCCGAAGTTCACCGCCCATTGTTCGATGCTGCAAGAGAAACACTGGCATAAACAACAGGACACAGATCACTACAGCTTGGTTTAAGAACTCTAAATGCACATTTGGTATAATGGAAACTGTGAACTATTTCCCAAATAATGATTCTGATGTGTATGAGCTATTGCTTGTTCTTACTAAAACATTTGGCAAAGTAAATTATGTTCAACTTTTGAAGTTACTTGTATGGACAAATGAATCAATCCCTTTCTAATCAGATGTTTACTTTATATGTATACTCATCAACATATGAACGTTTCGTGGAACAACACAGTGTCAGATTACTTCTCAACAGCAAATGGAGCGTGCGTGCGTGCGTGCGTGCGTGCGTGCGTGCGTGCGTGCGTGCGTGTGTGTGTGAAATATGAAAGGTCAACAAGACTGAACAAGTCTGGGTTTGGTTGTATGGTAGGTCATAGTAAAATATAAATATAGTATAACAAGTTTGCGTTAAAGCCACTTTATTTGTCATAGCATTCACCATGTTAAGATTAAAGACATGGCGCGTAAATTCGTTATCTGCCAATTTTTGGTTTTGTAATATTAATGCACAGCGTCAACTACTTCGTACTTCATCTCTTTCTATAATGAATGTCTCTGGAAATTAATAAATACGTTAATTAGTGAATGAGTTATATACTACATGGTACAAAGGTATCAGAAAACTTTTTAATCTACTACATGTTCTCACTTTTAGCAGAATGTCTACCAACTCAATCTATTGTGGCATTTTATGCAGAGTTGTGTGAGATACAAAAACACCAGTTTGAAGATGCTTTCTCATCTAGCTCATCCCGGTAGTGCATAATATAATTATGTCTACAAGTTTTAATTACATATTGGCACAGTTCAAAATTGATGCCACGATCTCCTCCAAAAGGAAGGTTGGATGAGAAACTTTTATTCAAAGTTTCATTACTAAAAGTTGTGTTTTGTGATAGAGAATGTATGTAGCACTTCTTGTTTATCCAGTGACGAACATATGTTATTGCTCTTTGTTTTTGTGTACAGACTAATTGCATATATAGTTTGAACGTAATTGTACACAATGCAGTGCGAATAAATATATTATTATTATTATTAATTTACTTCCGGGTTCATGTCACACGAATAAATATATTAATATTATTAATTTACTTCCGATCATGTCACACGAATAAAGTTCATGTAACATGAATATATATATTATTATTAATTTACTTCCGGGTTTATGTCACACGAATAAAGTTCCAGTGATTTTGACACCCCATTTCAAGGATTTTAGCACCCTGTAAATGCACAGGGAAAAGACACCAATGAAAGTGTACAACTTGTGTTAAAACATATTCCTGGACATCGGTGACAAGACAGCAATCAAAATGTACACCTTGTGTTAAAACATATTCCTGGAGGTCGATGACAAGACAAAAATCAAAGTGTACACCTTGTATTAAAACATAATCCTGGAGGTCGGTGACAAGACAACAATCAAAGTGTGCACCTTGTATTAAAACATTTTCCTGGAGGTCGGTAACAAGACAACAATCAAAGGTTACACCTTGTTTTAAAACATATTCCTGGAGGTCGATGACAAGACAACAATCAAAGTGTACACCTTGTTTTAAAGCATATTCCTGGAGGTCGGTAACAAGACAACAATCAAAGGTTACACCTTGTTTTAAAACATATTCCTGGAGGTCGATGACAAGACAACAATCAAAGTGTACACCTTGTTTTAAAACATTTTCCTGGAGGTCGGTAACAAGACAACAATCAAAGGTTACACCTTGTTTTAAAACATATTCCTGGAGGTCGATGACAAGACAACAATCAAAGTGTACACCTTGTTTTAAAACATATTCCTGGAGGTCGGTAACAAGACAACAATCAAAGTGTACACCTTGTATTAAAACATAATCGTGGAGGTCGGTGACAAGACAACAATCAAAGTGTGCACCTTGTATTACAACAAAATCCTGGAGGTCGATGACAAGACAACAATCAAAGTGTACACCTTGTATTACAACATAATCCTGGAGGTCGATGACAAGACAACAATCAAAGTGTACACCTTGTATTAAAACATAATCCTGGAGGTCGGTGACAAGACGACAATCAAAGTGTACACCTTGTATTAAAACATATTCCTGGAGGTCGGTGACAAGACAACAATCAAAGTGTACACCTTGTATTACAACATAATCCTGGAGGTCGGTGACAAGACGACAATCAAAGTGTGCACCTTGTATTAAAACATAATCCTGGAGGTCGATGACAAGACGACAACCAAAGTGTACACTTTGTATTAAAACATAATCCTGGAGGTCGATATCAAGACAACAACCAAGGTGTACACCTTGTATTAAAACATAATCCTAATTTGGCGCACATGGTGGAATTGCTTGGCTGACTATTAGCATTAATTTCATTGGGGAGATCAGTACTGTGCAACACTCCAACAGCGTGTCTGTATTCACATCTGGCCAGTACATATTTCAGACCCCGTATCCATGGAAACGTCTGACCCGGAACCTCTCAATTGGGCGAAATATCAACGGTATATCTAACGGGACACCCCTTTGTACAAAAGACCCATTGTTTTCTAAATACGACCCCACGGGAGAGCAAGCTACGTGTGTTTGTTTGAACATAGGACGTTGTGAACTCATGTACTAGGCATAGCAAACCGTTAGTGTACGAATGCTCATGTAACACTTTTAGCGTTTAATTTCTTCAGATTTCCCCAACATTAATGTCACCTACCAAGACAAACCAAAGAGGAAGAAGAAAGATGCGATGGATCGTCATCACCGAGCATTATCTTAGTATCACATAGCGGAAACTGTCGTACTCCACCGCTCTCCATCCTGAGCCACGGCAGCCATCTTGTCTGTTGTTTCGAGCTTTACAACATTTTCTTCTCTTAAGGAGATTCGTTTCAGAGTTTCTTTAGACATTCGTGCTGTTTTGTGACGGGTAAAATTATATAATAGCATTTGGTAATGAAATCCTAAAGGCTTAATAGAGTATAACTTACGTTTTCGCCATTTTATCATTGTTACTGTTGTCTGCGGATCATATTAAACGTTTGAAAGACTCGCTCTGAGCCTAGTTTCATGATCAGCGGAAGCATCATTCATGAGACGGAATCCTTTTTTTTTATTATTACGAGCGCCATATTGAGTAATATCCCGCAAGATACACATAACGAGACACGATGTAGAACTGGATCCAGACTGCAAAGGAGGTTCAACTTAACATAAACACAGAGAATCCGTCTTTCCCTATAAAATATTTTGGCTAGGTTTTTTTTTTAAATATTATGACGACGTTAGTTAGAGAGCAGGATACTATGCTTTGGAGAAGATGTGTAGATTCGAGCTTTCCCTGTGCCTGTTTTAAAAGACGAAAGCTGCGTTAATGCCAGTCAATGACATAGCCTAGACTGACCTAGTGCGTCAGTCGAGACCGATACGTGAACACTACACGGACTCATGGAGCACATTATTATGATTAGTTATACAATGGACGACTCGTTGTCGTACACGGAAACAATATGGCTGCCGCCATGGTCGGTATAATAACGCAAACACAAATACATAACGATTGGGGAGGGCACTTACCCTTTTATGGGCAGATTCAGCTCCGAGTTGAGTCGTCCTATCGAGGCGAATAAACAAAACAACTGGAACATGTTGACGAACTGCATCAACCGAAAGGCGCACTGCAGCAACATCTCTCGGCGTTGTCTCTACCACGCAGAAACTACGCTGAATAATCTCATTAACATAGTTCAATACGTGTTAGCGTCAACTGACGTCTTCATGTCATCGTCACACTGATTCCGATGCTACAATGACACTGCCGGCAACGAATCGATGGAATGGGGAATTATCGTCAGTCTACGCGAAACTCTGAAGCGATGGACGACAGCCCGTATATGTCGCACGCACGTCGACTGTACGCGAGGAAACACTTCTCTTTTAAAGCCGTAAGCGTCTGCTCCATTAATCATACAAAGCCACTGCGTGCTGTCGTCACGCAAAACGGAATTGATCCAAATCTCTGAAGCACTCGATGGTCTCGGCTACGTCTCCGCACTGGCGGAGATGCCGTCTCTTCCGCTACTATCCAATAGCAGCCTATTGCGGACGAGTCGACACAGAGAGGGTGGTAGGTCAGTTGTCATACGGGTGTGGCAGCACATTACCATAACGCGTGATCATGGCTGGTAGGTAGCCAGAAACGTTGCCGAATAACGACGCAGGGCTCTAATGAAATACTCGCAGGACCAATGTGAGGGAAGCGGACGCAATGAAACGGTGCTACGAGAAAATCAATATTGTTGTGCTAGCCGAATGTAGTCAGTGTAATTGGTGAAAGAGAATTGAACAGATTCGTCGCCCTCGCTAACGTGCTCACATATGCATTTCGTCACTGTTAGGGCGCGCCGCCATCGACTCCCTGCGCGCGCGCGCGGTAATCTTACTGTCACATGACGCAACATGCCGGATGCTGTATACGTAGAGTATACAAACATGGATCGTAATAAATTTTTAATGGTTAGCAAAATCTCTGAAACTGTCGTTCTTAAACTGAAGAATGTATCTTTCATTGATTAACATTCCCTTCAATGAATATATTTCCTCGTCAGCAAACAACTCCTCCTTTAAGCAAACAACCCTTCCCCTCAGTGAACAATCCTGCCTCTCTTCAGTGATTACTAAACAACGCTCATCGTTCAGCAAACAAAGCCGTGGACCCACGGCGACATACATTGTTCAGCAAACAAAGCCGTGGACCGGCGGCGCGACATACATTTGTACAGAACTAGTACGAATAACAGTGTCATTTGTAAAAGTGTGTAATTTATTACGACGTTAATAACCACAATATGAGTTGGTCACCCACTGGCTCACGCTTGTCGGTCGACGCTAGGGCAGACGACACGGACCTGCAATGGCAGTCATTAAATATTCATCGCGACCGGCAGTGGACGATCTCTGCCAGAACGCCGACAGACGGCGGCACTTGTGGCGAACAGGTAGCTCGGTGCACGTCTCAGGTGTGTGTGGTCGATATGATCAGAACATTCGCACAATGATCGTGCACGCGCGTGAGTGCCGGAAAGACTAGACATCTGCGTGCAAAGCAAAGAGACCAGGAATAATTATTTTCCTAGTACAATCTGCCACGACATCCACCACTATGCCGCCAAATTGGGCAATTAGCTATTGGAGGAAACCTACGTCCAATTGGATTTGAAAGGAATACCTTATGATCACATTAATTTTATAGATATTAATTTATTACACGTTATATCAAAATATATTTTGCCCCAAATGGTATTATGGTACCGTTACGTTGACATATATAATATTATTGCATCACAAGTTATTGTATAACGCCGTGGCCTAATTGATATTATGTGTCAATGAAATTCATAGATGCGACTAAAGCATTACATAATCTGATACATCTGTTCAGTTCCTGAACTCATGTACCACAGATGTCTGTTTTCCGGGACATTGCCACAGGGGTCGGAACATTGCCACTGAATTTGGGACAATGTGACACTGAAATTATTCGTATTTATAACGTATTTATAGTTGACAAATAATATCCACTGAAAACGAGGGCCTCTTGTGATCGTTACGTCTTAGTAGTGATAAATTCAGAGAATGTTATCATTTAAATAATATGGAACCTCCAACTGGCCCTACATCAGTGAACCAATGTTATAATTTAAATAATACGAAACCTCCAACTAGCCCTACATCAGTGAATCAATGTTATAATTTAAATAATACGAAACCTCCAACTAGCCCTACATCAGTCAACCAATGTTATCATTTAAATAATACGAAACCTCCAACTAGCCCTACATCAGTCAACCAATGTTATAATTTAAATAATACGAAACCTCCAACTAGCCCTACATCAGTCAACCAATGTTATCATTTAAATAATACGAAACCTCCAACTAGCCCTACATCAGTCAACCAATGTTATCATTTTAAATAATACGAAACCTCCAACTAGCCCTACATCAGTCAACCAATGTTATCATTTAAATAATACGAAACCTCCAACTAGCCCTACATCAGTCAACCAATGTTTAAATTTAAATAATACGAAACCTCCAACTAGCCCTACATCAGTCAACCAATGTTCTAATTTAAATAACACGGAACCTCCAACTAGCCCTACATCAGTCAACCAATAAAAATGGTTATACCTTTAAATGACACTGAAGGAAGCTAGGATCTCGCCAAGGATCAGTTCAAAGGGGGCAAGCGTAATCACCCATTAATGTATAATGCAACCATATAGTGGCGCCACAGGCTACACACGAACAAACTGCGAGGAAGAAATGATGGCATGACTGGTGTATATGCTTAGACATTCGCATCAATATTGACTTCATCTATATTTGGAAATAATTTCAAATCTACCTAAATATAGATTGATTTATTCAAGGTATTATACATGTTCTAAAATATATTAGTGATATCCCAGCAAACTCAACGTTTGCAGGATGTTCCCTGAACATTCCACTTGGGTATGATAAACATATCGTTTTTGTGTAGTTGTGCGAACGTTATGGAACTGTTTACGTTGAATATATTCCATGTAAAATAAAAAAATGCATAATTAAATCAAAGTAATATTTTAGTACTTGACATTTGACGGTCATTTGTTAGTACTAAACATGAAAATAATTGTGCAATGTTGAGACTGTATCCGCTACTTCAGCACTTCAGGAAAAACAAAAGTAAATATGTATCACTATAATATTGTTTGAATCCAATACATGTACTAAGTCTCAGGAACCGATCAGTGCATCAGATGGTAATGGGCCCATAGCATACTCATTTGGACCTCAACCTTTTCTAAAAGACCCTGGTTCAAAGTTAACTGACCAAAATAATACAGGAAAACGTGTCGCCATGACGCTCAGGGACTAAATGTGTTCCCTAAACAATCCGCCAAAGCGAGCCACTTGAATAGCTTGGAATTTGCTGCTATTTTGGGTTGGGTTTGGCTGTATTGAAGCGTCAGTGTGGGGGCGGGTTTGGCTGTATTGAAGCGTCAGTGTGGGGGCGAGTTTGGCTGTATTGAAGCGTCAGTGTGGGGGCGTGTTTGGCTGTATTGAAGCGTCAGTGTGGGGGCGGGTTTGGTTGTATGGAAGCGTCAGTGTGGGGGCAGGTTTGGCTGTATTGAAGCGTCAGTGTGGGGGCGGGTTTGGCTGTATTGAAGCGTCAGTGTGGGGGCGGGTTTGGCTGTATTAAAGCGTCAGTGTGGGGGCGGGTTTGACTGTATTGAAGCGTCAGTGTGGGGGCGGGTTTGGCTGTATTGAAGCGTCAGTGTGGGAGCGGGTTTGGCTGTATTGAAGCGTCAGTGTGGGGGCGGGTTTGGTTGTAATAAAGCGTCAGTGTGGGGGCGGGTTTGGCTGTATTGAAGCGTCAGTGTGGGGGCGAGTTTGGCTGTATTGAAGCGTCAGTGTGGGGGCGGGTTTGGGCAACTTGAGGATGACGTTTTAGTTTTTAGATAATCGTGAATTTGTTATAGCGCAAAAGAATCTAGTTATGTGGAATAAAGTGACGGATCTGAATAAAACATTATTAAAAGGATTTGGTGTGCTTTTATAAATATAATATGTGTATGTTTGTAAATTGGCTAAAAGTTCTTTAAAGGTTTTTTTGTAATAACTTTCTGGGAACGGCGAGAAAACTTTTACAAGATGGCAACGTTCCCCCCAAACGTGCCATGACCAATCAAAAACGTTCAGGGAACGTTCATATGACGTTTTGTCCGACTATATACGCTTAGCATTGGAGCACGTGTATGAATGGTTACATATAAAGCATTGTCAGATATGCCCATTGAAATGTATATATCTCTCTCTCTCTCTCACGCACTCACGCACACACACACACACACACACACACACACACACACACACACAACACACACACACAACACACACAACACACACAACACACACAACACACACAACACACGCAACCCACGCAACACACACACACACACACACACACACACACACACACACACACAACACACACAACACACACACACACACACACACACACACACACACACACACAATACACACACAACACTCGCAACACACGCAACACACACACACACACACACACACACACACACACACACACACACACACACACACACACACACACAACAAACACACACACACACACACACACACACACACACACACACACACACACACACACGACGATGGTACCCGATGATGCGAAAGACAACTATCTATATTTTAAGTTTGGCAACCAAATAACACAAGTTCATGATTAAATGAACTTTCCCTGTGTATGTGGATAATTACATTACATCAGATGTAGAGAATTACAATTACATTGTCGACGTGACACTAGGGCGATGTTTCGGAATGTGAACACGCTGATTGGAAACAACAGAGGCTGCCTGTTGCACAGCCACACATGAGACGTTCAACTCGCTAGTGACTTTTCAGATTTTTTCACTCCAAAGATACCAACGATTCGCGACTCTCTGTGTCCCGAGGACACTCCGGGTCTCGTGACGCCATTGGACGGTGATGTACAGGTGACACTTGATTCGTTTGCCCCGACGACGAACGAAGAAATCATAGGCATCATAAAATCTTCGCCTGACAAGTCTTGCAACCTAGATCCTATTCCAACTTAGCTGCTTAAATCGTGCACTCGTGAACTAGCACCGATAACAGATGCTATTGTGAAAATCTCTTCGTCCTGATATACTAAACAGTTACCGATCAGTGTCGAACTAACCATTCTTCTCCAAAATAATCGAAAAAGTCGTTCACACCCGCCTTGAACAACATCTGCGAAAAAGCAATATGCACGAATCATCGCTGTCTGCCTACAGGAGGCAACATTCAACTGAAACGACACTCATCAAAATACAAAGCGACACCCTCCACGCACTTGACGATGGACGAGTTGCTGCATTTGTTCTTTTAGATTTCTCGGCAACGTTCGACACTATCGATCATTCCATTCTAATCGAGCGTCTGGAACACACGCATGGTATTTCCGGAGATGCCCTGAGATGGATGGCATCTTACTTACGAGGGCAAAACCAACAAGTCATCATTGGTGATGCCTCCTCGGCCGATGTCTTACTTGAATACGGCGTCCCACAGGGATCAGTGCTAGGCCCGAAACTGTACTCGCTATATAACCGGCCACTTGGAGACGTCATCATCAACTAGATGTACACTTCTACACTGGTGACACCCAGTTATATGTTTCATTCGTGAACAACGACCCCGAAGAGCGATTAACAGCAGTCACCCGTTTGAACGACTGCATCAAGGACGTTCATACTTGGCTTATGCAAAATATGCTCAAATGGAAAGATGAGAAGACGGAAGTGATCTTGTTCACATCCAAACATGGATTGAAATCGTTGCCATACATACAACTACCACATGTAGTGATCGAACGTTCAACAAAGAAGCGGCTACGGTTTGGAACAATTTGCCCGCTAACATTAGAAACTCAGCTGCGCCAGTTTTCAATTCCTTTTTCTACAGGAATATACAAGATACAATGATATGTTTATCTGCTTTAATCTTTCTCAATATGTATTATTATTATTATGTTGTCTTATTTAATTCCTTGTATACCTTAATTTATTAAATTTATTATTTTACTTTTTTAATCCAATTTGATACTTATAATTGTATTGTTCTTAATATAATTTATCATTTAAATTATATAATTCCATGTATACATTTTAGTAGTAGTAGTTATTGTAGTAGTAGTAGTAGTAGTAGTAGTAGCAACAGCAGCAGCAGCAGCAGCAGCAGTAGTAGTAGTAGTAGTAGTAGTAGTAGTAGTAGTAGTAGCAACAGCAGCAGCAGCAGCAGCAGCAGCAGCAGCAGCAGCAGCAGCAGCAGCAGCAGCAGTAGTAGTAGTAGTAGTAGTAGTAGTAGTTGCAGCAGCAGCAGCTGCTAACCCTAACCCACAAATTAACAAATCCAACTTCCTCTTCCCTACATAGCTGCTGAACTAATGTGTTAATTGCCATCCTCCAACAATGTCGACATCCCTAACCCCTGCTTCCCATTACCGGTAGAATCCCTGACAAATTATATGTTCAACCCGTGTCTGCTTAGCTCTTCTAACTAACTGCCTGTATTTCCTAACTATGTCAGTTGTACCCTCCCTCTCTGCGTTGTTAGTCCCTTCACGTACTAAAATAGAACCTCCCTTGCCCGGACCCACGATTTTTCCACCCTCTGTGATAACCTCTATTTTTGCCCCTTGAAAGTCAAACCACCACATCTTCCCCTTTTAAGCGCTCTGTCAGTCTTCCTAACTATCGAATCTCCCCTAAACACCCCCGCTCCCCTCCTTGCGCCCCCCTAGAATAAGAAGATTTGTTTATTTGACCAATGTAACGTTTCTACAGATACAGACGTACATCCATGTTAACAAAGCAATATTATACAGTATAAATTTATCAGTTTACAATGAACGTGGCGTGTATTTAAATAAAATAATAGCAGTAGGGCCAGGAGACTCCTCTACGACTTACGAGTCGCTGTCGAGGAGCCACCTTCTAAATTAAAATATATGTTAGTTAGTAAATTAGTTGGTCTAACAAGTTATGTTCTTTCAAAGAGAGAGAAAAAAATTAGTCAGTTCGTCAAACAAGTGTAATTCTTCCAAATAGAAAACATAATTTGTTATGTTGCACGAGGTTTAATAGTTTTTGTATGTACTGATGTTTGATGCAAACGCGCTTAAATGATGTGTGATGATTTTTTTCTTTTATCAAAGTTGGTTTACTGTTTAAAGTGTTAGGTAGATTGTATCTCAGGCGTCGCTTAGCAAATTCATATTGTGTTCTAAATGTTGTCTTCGTGTGTTGCGAGAGTGGATGTTTGTATTTGGTGTCAGCTGCCAATTTTGCAGGTACGATGGTAATAGATTATGCATACATTTAGAATATAATTTGAGTTCTTATAATCTTAGTAAATCTGTGATTTTCAATAAATTAAATCTTTTGAAAAGCGGATACGTCTGTGAGTTGTATCCTAACAGCCTTCTTTTGTACTTTGTATATTCTTTCACATTGAGAGCCCCATGCCATGGTGCAATAGTTCATATGTGGTAGAACTAGTGTATTATATATATATATATATATATATATATATATATATATATATATATATATATATATATATATATTTTTTATTTTTTTTGGGGTTATACATGTTTACGCTTATATTTAAAACACTAGAATTGTTCTGGGACACTTGATTGGAATGATTTCACAATGTTTCCTTCAAGTTAAATGTGTGTCCAGTGTTAGACTTAGGATTCACTTTAATTAATTTACTTGCTCAATATTTGTGTTACTGATTCGTAGCGAATGTGCATTTCTTGTTTATTTGGCATGTAGAAAAGCATATATCCAGATGATTTTTATATTTAGTGACAGCTTATTAATATCAAGCCATGCATTTATTTGATAAAGTTCATCATTAATTAAAGAACCAGCAACAATGTTCTCCATAATTTTTATTATTTAGCGTACTTGAAAGGGTATTGTCGTAAGTTATAAAATTAAACATTTCACTGGACTGTGAAATATCATTTATGTAGATCATAAACAACAGTGGCCAAAGGATAGACCTCTGTGGGACACCGGTGCTTGTTTGTTTTAGATTTAATATCGCCCAATTCTACATATTGCTTTCTATTTGTTGGGTAATTGTTGAATAGTTTCAGTGTAGGGCCCATAGTAGATTAGTTTGTCCAGTAATATTGTATAATCAATGGTATCGAAGATCGAGTGGAGGGAAGACTTAGAATGTTCTCTGGTAGGTGATAAGTTGATGGCTAACTGTGGCTTCAGCAAATCTCTGTTTAAATTAAACATTTGATGTTGGTATTTTACTGTTGTCCATTTGAGTAGTGATTCTATCTACCACCTCTAAGGTGGCATATTCTGTTGAGTGACCAGATCGAATACTATATTGACTTTCAGCAAACAATTTTGACTCTTCGAAATATTCAGATAGTTGACTGCTAATTACTTTTTCTACAACTTTTGACATATGATAGTGTTGGCAAAAGTGAGATTGGCCTGTAAATTAGTTAACAAGGCTGTGTCTTCTTTTTGATAAATGGGAATGACTAGCTGTATTCACACTTGTTGATAAATGGGAATGACTAGCTGTATTCCCACTTGTTGATAAATGGGAATGACTAGCTGTATTCCCACTTGTTGATAAATGGGAATGACTAGCTGTATTCCCACTTGTTGATAAATGGGAATGACTAGCTGTATTCCCATTTTTCAGAAAGATTTTGGTTTTCGATCTGGTCACTCAACAGAATATGCCGCCTTAGAGTAATTTTTCCGGGAAAACGTCGGTGTGTATGATTTGATTTGTTAGTAGCATTAAGGATTTGATGAGAGATGGTGCAATTTCTTTTAATAAAATTGTAGATATACCATCGGATCCACAGCTATTTTTCTTCGGGGGATTGTTTATAGTTCTTTTGATAGTTTCTTCATAAATTTCTTTAAAATTGAAAATGTAGTTTTGTGCATTCTTGAAATAGTATTTGTGATTTATCTCGCCTTACTAATAAATACTTTTGGCGATATTTGAACCAATACTAGTAAAATAGTTATTAAGTATATTTGCTATATCTAATTTCAGTACCATTTTCCTTAATTGTCATGGAAGATAATTCTTTTATTTTATTCCTAGACAAAATTATATTTATGGTTTTCCATGTGTTTTTGATGTCGTGTTTAAATTTGGTGAGTTTCTAAGTATATATTTTAGCTGTTTGGATACTGCTCTTCAAAATAGAATTGTATGTTTTTAAGTTCATGTTTAGGGTATTTATTCTTGTGTGCTGGGTCTTGTATTTTTCCATTTTGAATATAATGTATCTCTATATCTTATTGATTTGAGCAATTCCTGTGTGATCCATTTTGAGTTATAATGTTTATATTTGACTAATCTACAGGGCATATGTTTATATTTAGTAACCTACAGGGCATATGTTTATCTTTAGCTCTTAAAATAGCATCGTGTATCATGTCATAGATCATATTTGTATCAGCTAACCTGTTTTTATCTAGTGTGTTGTATACTTCCGATGCAAATATCTAATTTTTTACTTGGGTCATGGCTTTCTCCGTTTTTACATTTATTTGCATAAATTTGGGAGTGGCCTCTTTATTCATTGTCATGTGAAATAGTATAAAATAGGGTTGCTGATCAGATAGTGTTTTTAATAATAATTATACCTACTTTTGTCTTTGATGGTAGTTTATTTGTTTTAAAACCCATTAGACCTCGCGCATCCGAAAGCGTCCGACCTTGTTTTCCCCACGGCGCCCGCAAGCGTCCGCTGGGGAAAGGCTGTGGAGGTGGCGTCATCGGATGGATTGATATGAAACTAAAACTCGCGGAATTCTACATATCTTAGCTATGAATTGTGGGTAAAATTAACATAATGGTCGTATTGGAAGTGTTAAAGATAATCGTGTTTGAAGTCGAGCACTGGTGGGCTTTAAAATTGGCCGTTTCTGATAGAACAGATGCATTCACTGCAGATGAAGTTTGCGCGATTTTAGAGATGAATCTTCGGATGAAAGTGCTTCTGATATGGATGTGTAGGTAAGATTTATATGTGGCTCGATCTTTGAATGAGTGAGCGATAAATTGAAGACGGCGTCGGTTGGTTTTCTTCGTCCAAGAATAGCCTGGTCACTGTCACTATTCAGCTTGTCGACTGTTTCAACACTGACATTGTGTGTTTTGTGCCATTTACTCGGCTTAGATTACGTGGTTAGTTGTGCTAATGAATTATAAAGTAAATGAGTAAATAAAACAGAAAAATCTGGCCCGATGAGCATGTAAACAGTCAAGCCCTGGCTTGGGCGGTGCCTGGATGGGTGGTGTTGTTGCTTTGCCTTTGGACATTGTTGAAAATTTTATTATATTGACGGTGTCAGTGGTCTTTGTAATTAATTATATTTATCTATATTTCAGATATTAGTAAACTTTAAAAAAGTCATGTCATTATTGGCTGCTTGTATATAATTTGACATTGTTGTGTTGGATATGACATGTGACAAATGCATAACATTTTTTATTCTTATTCTGTTTTCATTACTGTAGCTGTTTGTATGTTTCAGGTGGCAAGTAATAGTAGTGATGACATCCCTGATGAGAACTCCAACAACTCATCAAAATGAGCTTGTCAGTTGTGTCGCGAAAACAGAGTGAAACGGCCATCTGGAGGTGCAATTGAGACATGCTTTGGATGTCTGACATGTAATGTGCATTTGTGCAAAATTGGATTCTTTGTGTAGTATCATGCATAGGAAGAACATTTCTTTGTGTGGAGCCAGCAGTTGGTGATGTTATTGTAATAAAATATGACTATCCTGTCAAACTTCATTCTCAATATTTGTTCAAAAAATTTATTTCTGAAGTTCCACACTTCAGAATGACAACATATAACAAGCTTATATACACCACAGTTACACCATTGCGTAAATAATTCAATTTGCTTCAAAATAAGCATAACTTGCAATTATAAGATATCATTACTTTTGAAGCTACCACTTAAAAACTACAAGCACCCATAATTTTCAAAAACTGCCTCAGTTGCTTGGGGGGAAAAGCAGCACACGCTTAATTCAATGTGCGGGGTCTCTTGATGACTTCTTTGGGTAGCCCACCGCCGGTTACATTAATCATTTGTCCTTCCCAATATTCATACATATTGATATTAATCAGTACATCATATTTGAATCTTGTATCTACGTTAATTACTAAACCACCCTTTTCGCTGCAACTTGTCCCTTGAATGACACAGTTATAACCAGGCAATTGTATTTGTGATATGTCACTATTGTCCGTTATCCAACGTTCTTGTAAGCATATTACATTGAATTTAAAATTAATATTAGTTTTTCGATTAATATTTCCAATTCATAAAATGTTGCATGTATAGACTGTATGTTCGAATTGAAAATACGTAAACGGTCTGTATATGAACCTGCTAATTTGTTTTTATTGTCAGTGTCATAATATGATGAATGCAGTGTTTCTTGAGTTCTGTTATTTTTATTAAAAATATTTTTTTTCAAGAATGTTTAAATAATTTTCTTCGATTCCACCAATATGTAAAAGGTACGACTGATCAGATTGTTCTTTCATTTGTTAGTTATAGTTCAGTATGCAGTAAAGTTTATATTATATTTTTATGAGAGTTTGCATGTGTTCTTAGACATATCAGTGTT
This sequence comes from Lamellibrachia columna, assembly GCA_963662155.1. Taxonomy (NCBI): domain Eukaryota; kingdom Metazoa; phylum Annelida; class Polychaeta; order Sabellida; family Siboglinidae; genus Lamellibrachia; species Lamellibrachia columna. Next base: position 533,907 of record OY759275.1, read on the forward strand.
CTTAGCTACAGCAGTGTTCTTAGCTACAGCAGTGTTCTTAAACATAGCTGTTGTAGCGACACAAGAAGTCGCGTTAAAACAACTTTATTGATAGAGCGAAATGGCACGTGTGTCGATCGTTTGTAGCCGGAAATGCGAGAGACACTAAGAGGTGCTATCATAAGTAGCCGACCGCTACACAACCCCCCTTAGCACCCGTCACCCGGGGCATAGCGTTCTGGTCGTCTGATTTGGCGGCCAGATCGTGTGTGCACGGCAGCTGGACGGCCCCGGGGGGCTCGCTTAGCTGCATCGACTGGAATATCCGAGTCGAGATGGGCAGGTTTCAGGCGATCGATGCTGACGCGGTCGTGTCGATTGCCGTAGTCGAGTACGAACGACTTCTCGCCGTGCGTCAATACCTTGTAGGGTCCCTCGTACGGTGGTGTGAGGGGTGGACGGTGGCTGTCGCGGCGCACAAAGACGTAGGCGCTGTGTGCCAGAGTGGACGGCACAGACGACGGTCTGGTGCCGTGCGGGATGGAAGGTCTCGGTGCCAGGTCGCGAACCCTTTCGCGTAGTCGCGGAAGGAACCGTGCTGCCTCCTGAGTCTCTTGCCCACGAGGGATGAAATCTCCCGGGACCGTCAGTGGCGCGCCGTAGACCAGCTCCGCTGATGAACACCCGAGATCTTCTTTGGGCGCAGTGCGAATACCGAGCAGGACCCATGGCAGTTCGTCGAGCCAATTAGGTCCATCGAGACGAGCCATCAGTGCGGATTTGAGGTGTCTGTGAAACCTTTCCACCAGTCCGTTCGACTGTGGGTGGTACGCGGAGGTGCGGTGTAAACGTGTACCGTGTAGCTGCGACAGTACCGACCACAATTCAGATGTGAACTGCGATCCTCTGTCAGACGTCATGTCCGCTGGCACACCGAAACGAGCCACCCAGTGAGCAGCAAAGGCTCTCGCGCATGTGGTGGTCTGTGCTTCGACTAGAGGAATTGCCTCCGCCCATCTCGTGAACCTGTCAACGACGGTGAACAGGTAGCGGTGGTTCTGCGAAGGCGGAAGAGGGCCGACTAAGTCCACGTGCACATGGTCGAAACGACGCGTCGTTGGGGCGAAGTCTGCCACGGGAGACGCTGTATGCCGATGGACTTTAGCTGCCTGACAACGGAGGCATGACTTAGCCCATGCGCCGACTTGCTTGTTGAGACCTCTCCATACGAACTTTTCTGCGATCATCTTCCTCGTGGTTCGGATCGAAGGATGAGAGAGGCCGTGCACTGCGTCGAAAACGGTGCGCTGCCACGTGTCGGGGACGAGAGGTCGAGGTCGGCCAGTGGAGACGTCACAGTAGATCGATGGGCCGTTCGTATTGAGCGGAATTTCTCGTACGACAAGACCCGTCGGAGCTGACCGCATGTTGGCAATGCCGTCATCCGTGAGCTGGGCTGCTGCCATCGCCTCGTAGTCCACACCATGAAGAGGTGCCTTGATTGCTGAGATGCCGTCTCTAGATAAGGTGTCTGCCACGGTGTTATTCTTCCCCTCTATGTGTCGCACATCTGTGGTGAATTCGGAGATGTATGCCAAGTGCCTCTGTTGTCGCGGCGACCACGGATCGCTGATTTTAGAAATCGCGAAGGTCAGAGGCTTGTGGTCCGTGTAAAGCGTGAAGGTGCGGCCTTCGAGGAAATATCGAAAGTGACGAATGGCTAGATACATAGCTAAAAGCTCGCGATCGAAAGCGCTGTACTTTTGTTCTGCAGGTCGAAGTTTGCGACTGAAGAACGCCACTGGCTTCCACGAACCAAGGTCCTGTTCAAGAACGGCGCCAATCGCTGTTCCCGATGCGTCAACTGTCAGTGCGGTGGGTCTATCGGCGCGTGGGTGCACGAGCATCGTTGCCCTTGCTAGAGCTTCTTTGGCGGCGTTGAAAGCGTCTTCGAGGTCGCTCAACCACTCCAAGTTGACAGGATTGCCAGCCAACGCAGCGTAGATGTGACGCATGATGTGAGCAGCGTTCGGTACAAAACGATGGTAGAAGTTGACCATACCATTTCTTCCATAGTGTTAAACTCTGCTTTGGCCACTGCGAGTTTATCAGGTGGTAATCTGCGGGCCTTGGCGTATACGGGAGGGCCTGTCGTTGTGATGAAGTGTTCAACGCCGTGGCGAACGGAAGGGCTCGCAAACTCAGGGCGTGTAATAGCCGGAAACTCGTCGAGTATACGCATGTAGGGGTCGTCTGAAGTGACGTGGTGCAGATGTAGGGCCGGCTCGTCAGATTGCTGTAGTGCTGATGACGCGAATGAAGTGGCGTTTATCAGACGTCGGCTTTGTAGATCGACGAGTAGTGCGTTGGCCTGTAGGAAATCTGCGCCAAGAAGCGGTGTCCTCACATCAGCGATGATGAAAGGCCACGTGTAGTTGCGCCTGTCTAGACTGAGAGACATCTCTCTGGTTCCGTATGTAGCGATGTTCGTCCCGTTGGCAGCGACAAGGGAAGGCGTGCGTACGCCACCGTGTCTGTCCTTGTGCGAGGCAGGAAACACGCTGACGGATGCTCCCGTGTCAACCAGGAAACGCTTGGCTGAGATGTCGTCCACGATGAACAACAGGCTGTTGCGTTGGCCGGCCGCCGAAGCTACTACTGACGACCGGCTCCGTCGTTTCCCGTGAACGTACACGGTGGTTTGCACTTCCTGGCCGCGTTGCCGAATCGCCGATGGTAGTAGCAGATGTCGGTCGCTATCGGTCGCGCGTTTCGTTGAGTGCGGTTGTTTGAAGTTGGTGGAGAGCGGTTATCTGCAGCAGACACCACGGATGTCTGTCCTCTTGCTTGCCACAGCGCATCGGCGGTCTTCGCGAGGGCTCGTGGGTCGTCGAAGCTGGCTGTTGTTAGTTGCATTCGCACGTCCTCTGGCATCGACTTCAGGAACAGGCTTTCGAAAAGCAGGCACGGTCTATGCCCACCGAGTAAGCCGAGCATCTCGTCCATCAGTTGAGATGGGCGCATGTCACCGAGACTGTGCGCGCCAAATTCGAGCAGACGATCCGCTCGCTGCCTCGGCGACAGGCCGAAAACATCCGTTAGGCGTCGCCTGAGGTTGTCGTATTTGCCATGCTGTGGTGGATCTTCCAGTACATCAATTACGCGCAGTGCAGTGGTTTGATCGAGTGCGGCGACCACGTAGTGATATTTCGTCACGTCCGATGTGATATTTTTCAGCGCGAACTGGGCCTCCGCCTGTTGTAACCACACCCGGGGTTGGTCGATCCAAAAGACCGGCAGTTTCAATGCGACTGCGTTCGAGTCCGGCATTTCCATTGTGCTAGCCGTGCGCTAGCTGTGCAGTAGAGCGTGACCGGCGCGTTAAGCGCTGGTCTTCGGCTATTCAATGAATGTTCGGCAAAATGCGAATAACGTGTCCATTTTCGTATCAAAGTTCGGTTTCTCGGCTTGTGTGCGTGCTGCTTACCAAGAATCCGTCTTGGTGCTCAGGGTCACCAATGTAGCGACACAAGAAGTCACGTTAAAACAACTTTATTGATAGAGCGAAATGGCACGTGTGTCGATCGTTTGTAGCCGGAAATGCGAGAGACACTAAGAGGTGCTATCATAAGTAGCCGACCGCTACACTGTGTTCTTAGCTACAGCAGTGCTCTTATACATAGCAATATCCTTAGTTACATCAGTGTTCTTATACATAACAGTGTTCTTAGCTACAACAGTGCTCTTATACATAGCAGTGTTTTTATACATAGCAGTGTTTTTATACATAGTAGTGTTCTTAGCTACAGCAGTGCTCTTATACATAGCAGTGTTTTTATACATAGCAGTGTTCCTAGCTACAGCAGTGTTCTTATACATAGCAGTGTTCTTAGCTACAGCAGTGCTCTTATACATAGCAGTGTTTTTATACATAGCAGTGTTCTTAGCTACAGCAGTGTTCTTATACATAACACTGTTCTTAGCTACAGCAGTGTTCTTATACATAGCAGTGTTCTTAGCTACAACAGTGTTCTTATACATAGCAATGTTCTTAGCTACAGCAGTGTTCTTATACATAGCAGTGTTCTTATCTGCAGCAGAGCTCATACATAGCAATGTTATACGTAGCAGTGTTCTTAGCTACAGCAGTGTTCTTATACATAGCAGTGTGCTTAGCTACAGCAGTGTTCTTATACATAGCAGTGTTCTTATACATAGCAGTGTTCTTAGCTACATCAGTGTTCTTATACATAGCAGTGTTCTTAGCTACAGCAGTGTTCTTATACATAGCAGTGTGCTTAGCTACAGCAGTGTTCTTATACATAGCAGTGTGCTTAGCTACAGCAGTGTTCTTATACATAGCAGTGTTCTTATACATAGCAGTGTTCTTAGCTACAGCAGTGTTCTTATACATAGCAGTGTTCTTAGCTACAGCAGTGTTCTTATACATAGCAGTGTGCTTAGCTACAGCAGTGTTCTTATACATAGCAGTGTTCTTAGCTACAGCAGTGTTCTTATACATAGCAGTGTGCTTAGCTACAGCAGTGTTCTTATACATAGCAGTGTGCTTAGCTACAGCAGTGTTCTTATACATAGCAGTGTGCTTAGCTACAGCAGTGTTCTTATACATAGCAGTGTTCTTATACATAGCAGTGTTTTTATACATAGCAGTGTTCCTAGCTACAGCAGTGTTCTTATACATAGCAGTGTTCTTAGCTACAGCAGTGCTCTTATACATAGCAGTGTTTTTATACATAGCAGTGTTCTTATACATAGCAGTGTTCTTATCTGCAGCAGAGCTCATACATAGCAATGTTATACGTAGCAGTGTTCTTAGCTACAGCAGTGTTCTTATACATAGCAGTGTGCTTAGCTACAGCAGTGTTCTTATACATAGCAGTGTTCTTATACATAGCAGTGTTCTTAGCTACATCAGTGTTATTATACATAGCAGTGTTCTTAGCTACAGCAGTGTTCTTATACATAGCAGTGTGCTTAGCTACAGCAGTGTTCTTATACATAGCAGTGTGCTTAGCTACAGCAGTGTTCTTATACATAGCAGTGTTTTTATACATAGCAGTGTTCTTAGCTACAGCAGTGTTCTTATACATAGCAGTGTTCTTAGCTACAGCAGTGTTCTTATACATAGCAGTGTGCTTAGCTACATCAGTGTTCTTATACATAGCAGTGTTCTTAGCTACAGCAGTGTTCTTATACATAGCAGTGTGCTTAGCTACAGCAGTGTTCTTATACATAGCAGTGTGCTTAGCTACAGCAGTGTTTTTATACATAGCAGTGTGCTTAGCTACAGCAGTGTTCTTATACATAGCAGTGTTCTTATACATAGCAGTGTTCTTAGCTACAGCAGTGTTCTTATACATAGCAGTGTTCTTAGCTACAGCAGTGTTCTTATACATAGCAGTGTGCTTAGCTACAGCAGTGTTCTTATACATAGCAGTGTGCTTAGCTACAGCAGTGTTCTTATACATAGCAATGTGCTTAGCTACATCATTGTTCTTATACATAGCAGTGTTCTTAGCTACAGCAGTGTGCTTATACATAGCAGTGTGCTTAGCTACAGCAGTGTTCTTATACATAGCACTGTTCTTAGCTACAGCAGTGTTCTTATGCATAACAATGTTCTTAGCTACAGCAGTGAGCGGCACGATGTTGCAAACCGTATTTAGATAACCAAGTACATGTGCAATATCCTGCCATGCCTTTTAACTATGACATCACATACCTAACAAAACGACTGGTTAACATTTATATACGATAAACCGCTTGAATACAAGGAACACTGTTATGAACACGAAAGAGATACTTAATGTTTGTTGTGTATAACGATTTGCCTACACACTGCAGATATTACACCCCAGCGTTATACACTTTAACCCTAACCCTACACACTGCAGATATTACATCCCAGTGTTATACACCCTAACCCTACACACTGCAGATATTACACCCCAGTGTTATACACTTTAACCCTAACCCTACACACTGCAGATATTACACCCCAGTGTTATACACTTTAACCCTAACCCTACACACTGCAGATATTACATCCCAGTGTTATACACCCTAACCCTACACACTGCAGATATTACACCCCAGTGTTATACACTTTAACCCTAACCCTACACACTGCAGATATTACACCCCAGTGTTATACACTTTAACCCTAACCCTACACACTGTTATAAATAACTGTATAGCTTTTTTCTGTAACAGCAATAGTTTCCTGAGTCTACATTTATACGTACTTCCCCATATCTCACAATAATATGACATGTATGTATTATGTAATAATATGACATGTATGTATTATGTAATAATATGACATGTATGTATTATGTAATAATATGACATGTATGTATTATGTAATAATATGACATGTATGTATTATGTAATAATATGACATGTATGTATTATGTAATAATATGACATGTATGTATTATGTAATAATATGACATGTATGTATTATGTAATAATATGACATGTATGTATTATGTAATAATATGACATGTATGTATTATGTATTATTATATTGTTGTTATTTTTGCTGATGTTGTTGAATAAACTGTCATTCCTTCATTCAATATTTCAGCCGTAATCGCCAGATGTCGCTAGTAAACACGCCATGTGCGAACTGGAACCAACAAGTTTCGTTCTTTCTAAAAATAATCTTCATATATGTCGCTCGTAGACCCTCTACGTGCAAACAGGAACCAATAAAATTCGTTTTTCCGGGCCATTTTTGTATATATTATGTCAGCATCCATCTTGATAATTTTAAACAGACCAGTGTGTCGAATCGTGATAAGTATATTGTTTTCTTTAGAAGTTGTTAGATTTTTGCAATGCCCCTTGTTCACGGCAATTGCACATTCATGAATGAATGGCTACTATATGATACATATTGGCTCGCGAAGGATCGCGATCCGAAGTTAACACGATTCGAAGTATAGTCAGCGGTGTAGAATTCAACCGATTGAAATATCGCTTGATCTCGAATTAGAGACGTCACAGGTTATGATATAAATTATAGAGTCTCCGAGGCTTGTCTGATCAAAGAAACGAAGATGTTTTACTAAAAATATGGATATATATATCTATATGTATGTATGTATATATATATATATATAGATATATAAATCTGGACCAAGTCCATTGTTGGGCAGTACTGACGAAGCAGCTTTAGTGGCTCACGTGAAGGACGTTGCTGCCTGTGGCAACTATGAATTGGCCATACCCACATAACGTTGACTGTTTTTGAAAGGTATCAATATCATTCATAGTTGATGACATAAAGTACGTCATTCATAGTTGATGACATAAAGTACGTCATTCATAGTTGATGACATAAAGTACGTCACGCTATATTTGGACTTTGTTATACCCCCTACCTCTTGTAACGTTTTTATACCCCCTACCTCTTGTAACGTTTCGTAACGCTGGCCTGAACACCCCAAAACTACGTACGTTCTGAGAAAGGCTCCCCACCTACTGTGCGTACATCTACTTAAAAATTCATTGCTTGTCTGTATAGGTGCATTTCTCAAAGGGTAATATTGCTATAGCTAGTTTTTCCATTGGAATTCAATTGAGATATACACGAAAAGTAGCACACACAATTAGTGCTAGCAGTCTGATATTGGCAGCTACACGAACATATTTGTAATCCTTACGTAACTATCGTCAAGACACCCACCACCCCATGTGACGCTCCGTAACCCTTGCCCAGACACTCCCACCCCCGTATAACACTGCGTAACCCTTGCCCAGACACTCCCACCCCCGTGTAACGCTCCGTAACCCTTGCCCAGACACTCCCAACCCCGTGTAACGCTCCGTAGCCCTTGCTCAGACACTCCCACCCTCGTGTAACGCTCCGTAACCCTTGCCCAGACACTCCCACCCCCATGTAACGCTCCGTAACCCTTACCCAGACACTCCCACCCCCATGTAACGCTCCGTAACCCTTACCCAGACACTCCCACCCCCATGTAACGCTCCGTAACCCTTGCCCAGACATTCTCATCCCCTCAGCGTGATTTCTTCGGGAGGTTTGAGTTTGACCGGGAGAGTAATTTATGATGAGGACTCCCACAAATGGGTTAGAAGTGACACCTCTGCTTAGTTGCCAGCGATGTCGAACAGAACACGTGGTTAGATCAATTAATTAGTTTATACGTGCCGCCCTGCTCAGTTGTTGAACATGTTGGCTTCAGAAATTTACATTCCAACACACATCCGCTTTAGGGTCTAAAACGGACGAAAGTAACTCACCTATGGCGCGTCGTTTTCAGCCAAATTTCTTTCAAGCTGTGGACGAAACATGAGACAGTTTGATCAAATAGTGGTCTCCGGTAGGCTAATGGTGCATAATCATGTCCCAAATTATTTCAGCTTCGTGATTTTTAGCCAACATTGTATCGACTATACTATGCATTCTTTAAAGTGGGTGAAACAACTATGCAAGTGACATGAGTAATTGGATGCCTGGTCATGTGTTAGTATAATAGCTTGTCCTGATTTGTGTGAAAACGTCATATTGCATTTATGTATGGACCAAAATATGATATATGATAAAGAGTGAATACATTCAATTGGCAGGGTGCGTGTAATGTTCATGGGAAAAATCGATGTTCCCCAGGGTTGATTTAGGTTGATTTAGATTGCCTGTTTTCTACAAGTCCGGGAAACGCTACTCATCACTTTACAACTCGAATTTGCTTTTTCAACGAAATGTTCGGGTTTTGTAAGTGCTGATTTCATCTGAACTATAGACCGACCCACTTCATGTATCAATGGAAACCTTAATGTCTCCACTGTCAAAGTTAGGTATGATGTCGCGCAAATGATTAGTTTTAGAAATCGTGACATTCCGCAAATGTTAAAACATTACAATGGTTGAGTATTTATTTTGCTACCACATACATCCATATCATATAACATTTGTAAACTTGAACCACCATTCTAACACCTGAGTACCAGAACTTATATTCGAAGAACTCTACGTTGTCACTGTTCTAACTGGCTCACATTTGTAAACTTGAAGCACCATTCTAACACCTGAGTACCAGAACTTATATTCGAAGAACTCTACGTTGTCACTGTTCTAACTGGCTCACATTTTCCTCCAATATGGTAAAATTTGTGACACGAGCCATTTACACAAGCTTGACACGTACTAGGCGCTGTAATAATGAGATTTGGGAGGAGTTGGATATTTGAGAGATATATTTCTACAACCACCTGGGTCCCCAACACTGGCAGTGAAAGCAAGCTGAGTATTCATGTCCACATAATTACTGATTGACATACTCTCATCACAGTCAAATTCCTAGATGGAATGTATAATCTATCCTGGTTAGTTTTATTGCATCTTCCGGTGATATGTCGATGGTATTCAGAACAGCCTACATTGCACTCCAGGAGGCTGCTGACAGCCAGATTAGAACTTGACGGTCGCCTTAATTGACTACATTTCACATAATTCACAGTTCGTGTTCTGGCGGTTGTCTGCAGTCCAGATGGACCAGGTGTGAGAGTTACCCATGCCACAATGCGCTCAGTGATCTTGGATATCTTAGCCTGTGATTTCATGCAAAACGCCAGCATGTGGAATTGTTAGACAAATGTGTGTGGACGGAACCAATAACACATTTAATACTTAGTCGGGTGGCCAGTCTGGTGCCATCTGGTGGCCAGTCTGGTGCCATCTGGTGGCCAGTCTGGTGCCATCGCTTTCGTACACCAATTGTGTTGTTTTTTTACAACATTTGGTTGACAGTCCACCAGCGGACACACTGTCCAAATATCGAGAGTCAACAAGATGAAATTAATGAGGTGTGGACAAAAACGACTTCTTAGCCACCTAAAACTTCGTTTAGCTATACCCCCGAGGGATACTCCCTATACCCCTGAGGGATACTCCCTATACCCCCGAGGGATACTCCCTATACCCCCGAGGGATACTCCCTATACTGAGGTATACATGTATGTGCCGGACAAATGCCCCTGTTTTTTGTCATTTTTTTCTCTTTGTCCGAAGAAAAAATTTAAATGTTCTCTCTTTGTGCCAGGTGATGTATCATGTAGGGCGTATCGTTTAATCCTTTTTACCATGACCACCAGATAGATTGATAAATAACTTTTTACTTATTTATTTATTATTTTTTCTTTCTTTTGTTGTATATATTTTATTGATCCATCCATGTTTTATCTCGTTTTAGTGCAATGTTGCTAAGCTTTACTTTGGGCCACTTTTCATATTTTTACGGTATCACCAGGCCCCTGAACTTAAGCATAAACATTTTTTTTTTATTGAACGTGATAATTCTCTCTTTCGTCGAATAGGAAACTTCCCAATGAAAACGATCCGCCCGGGCTTACCTTACAGTTGTAGATATTAGATAAATTGTTCAATAATTCTCTCTTGGTGACCACACAATTCTTGACCTTTCTCTCTCTCTCTCTCTCTCTCTCTCTCTCTCTCTCTCTCTCTATCTCTCTCTATCTCTCTCTATCTCTCTCTCTCTCTCTCTCTCTCTCTCTCTCTCTCTCTCTCTCTCTCTCTCTCTCTCTCTATCTCTCTCTCTATCTCTCTATCTCTCTCTCTCTATATATATCTCTCTCTCTCTCTCCATGTGCTCCATGGGGCTCTGGCGGCAAACCCCAACCTCTTTGTTATGGTAGTACTCCCCCGGGCTATACCCACATAATATCATCTCACACAGCCACTTTTGATGTTTCGTGAATGAATGAAACTTGAAACACGTATACTAAATAGTATAAGGTGCTACGCCAAGTAGAAATTTAACAGAAATTCTGGATTTGTTGTCGTCCACGTACGTTCAACTGCAAAACAATGTGTTTGGGGTAAGTTGTTATAACTGTATTGGGGCAAGTTGTTACAACTGTAACAACGCTCAGGTGGCTCGCACCGATGGCTCAGACAGGGAGTTGTTACAACTGTAACAACGCTCAGGCGGCTCGCACCGATGGCTCAGACAGGGAGTTGTTACAACTGTAACAACGCTCAGGCGGCTCGCACCGATGGCTCAGACAGGGACTTGTTACAACTGTAACAACGCTCAGGCGGCTCGCACCGATGGCTCAGACAGGGAGTTGTGTGTTGACAGTGACTGAAAGAACTAAATGTATCTAACAACGATGTGTGAACGCCTTGTGTCACATAATATTATAGCATATTGGTTTATGACACAGCCCTCTTTGAACAATTGATGAACATTGCATGATTCTTTGAAATGTGCATGTTTGTGCGTGTGTGTGTGTGTGTGCGCGCGTGCGGCCGTGCGTGCGTGCGTGAGTGTGTGTATCATTCAATCAAGTAGGAATCGCATTGTAGATATATTGCCATTCATTATTTCATACTCCATTCAATAATTTATATTCCATTCACAATTGTTTGTTCTGTGAGAATCTGGGTAATGTGTCCCCTTTGGTAAAAAGAAATGCTTAGGATGTGAAGTTGTGAACACCTACATTGTTATGCACACTGTGTATAAGATGTATAACTATGTATAATAAAGTTAATGTATTAAAAGTAATATGTACGAGGGACACTTGGATGCTGTACTAGGTAGAACCACACGAGAAAAGGACTTAGGAGTGACATTTAGTGCTGATATGAAAGTTTCACAGCAATGTGGGATTGCTGCTTCGAAAGGAAATCAAATTCTAGGGCTAATTAAGAGAACTATCACGTATAAGTTCCAGATGGCAAGTGGACAAGGAAGCCATTGGCTTATCGAGAGTCCAACAATGTTCTCATCTATGTGTAGCTCGTAATATGTAAATTCAATTTTTAAACATATTCACACTACTAGCATTAACACAATGAACGGGATCGTGACGCAAGAATCTACATAAATGAAGATTTAACTGTGTGCCGTGCCACCCTAGCCCGGGAGTGTCGTGCCACCCTAGCCCGGGAGTGTCGTGCCACCCTAGCCCGGGAGTGTCGTGCCACCCTAGCCCGGGAGTGTCGTGTCACCCTAGCCCGGGAGTGTCGTGCCACCCTAGCCCTGGAATGTCGTGCCACCCTAGCCCTGGAGTGTCGTGCCACCCTTAGCCCGGGAGTGTCGTGCCACCCTAGCCCGGGAGTGTCGTGCCACCCTAGCCCGGGAGTGTCGTGCCACCCTAGCCCGGGAGTGCCGTGCCACCCTAACCCGGGAGTGCCGTGCCACCCTAGCCCGTGAGTTTCGTGCCACTCTAGCCCGGGAGTGTCGTGCCACCCTAGCCCGGGTGTGCCGTGCCACCCTAGCCCGAGAGTGCCGTGCCACCCTAGCCCGGGAGTGCCGTGCACTGAAAAGGACAGGGAAACTAAATGACTGTTGGACCACAAGCGGAAATGTTATGGTGAAAGACAATCAAAACAGAATACGCCGCTGATACCCAAGACACTCAGTAGACACTTCAAAACGGGTGCGCCGATCTAGTCGGCCGGTCAAAACGAACAGCGTTGTCTTCAACTGTGTATCTTTTGCGTTTATAGTTTTTTTTACCTATGCTCTATTTAAAAAATTGCAAGATGTGTAAAGATTCATCTAGAATGTTATGTTCACTTTACAAATTATCAAATTGTTACAACCATCCTTCGATCGATGTTTCATATGTATAATGATCTAAACAAGGATCTTAATTTTGGTTAAATATATTACCATATTACTGTATTACATTTTCAGAAAACTCACGGAGATCTTTGCTATATACGCAAGTGACAAATAAAACTATAAATTATTGTCTCTGCATGAAAACTCTGAAATGTGGAACGTCAATTTATTGAAGTATCTGGAAACAAATCACAGAAAAAGCAGTACTTGGAAATATTTACTGACCACCCATATATATAAATGAAAATTACCGCACTTTTATAGACGGGTTCATTGTTATTTTTAAATCATTTAAAAAGTCCAAATTTTACTATAATATAAATTTACTAAAAATAACGAGAAACCAATATTCGGTATATACCGTCCTTGCATAGGGTTTCTGTACAGTAATCACGCTGCCAATTTCTTCACGAAATTGTACTCTTCTGGATAATTTGTGATGGAAACTTTCAGGAAATCCGCACAACTATTCAACGGGTATCTTAACAAACTGTATTTCTGATCATCAGCCATACTTCATCATCCTTGCCCTCATACATATTCATAAATGTGTGCCTAAATTTATATGATTTAAACTCTATTATTAATTTCAAAAGGGCTATCGTTTCATCCAACATAATTCAGAAATTAAACAGTGATCGAATATCCGATACAAATGACAATTATAACATATATATATATATATATATATATATATATATATATATATATATATATATATATATATATATATATATATATATATATATATAATATATATATTATATCTAACGGTGTATAGATGCATATTTACCTACAAAAAAATTAAACATGTAACAAACATAGACATAAAAAATCAAACTGGATTATTAGTGCTATAGTGAAATCGATCTCTATTAGAGATCAATTGTTCAAACGACTTAAACAAATGCCAATTGAATCAATACTGTATGACGGTCTTAAACCAATTGAATCAATACTGTATGACGGTCTTAAACCAATTGAATGAATACTGGATGACGGTCTTAAACCAATTGAATGAATACTGTATGACGGTCTTAAACCAATTGAATGAATACTGTATGACGGTCTTAAACCAATTGAATGAATACTGCATGACGGTCTTAAACCAATTGAATGAATACTGTATGACGGTCTTAAACCAACCGACGTAACTACAGCAGTATACATTGATCTTGCGAAGAAAACATTTTATCAATCCTGTTTTGAAAAATATAGAAGTAACATAAAGAAAACGTGGGTGGTGGTCAACAATTAAAGAGATTATTGACAAAACTAATCAGCGAAAACAATTACCCGAATCTTTTAATATTGATGGACATACGGTCAAACGTGTTATTGTAAACAAATTTAACGACTTCTTCACTAGCATTGGTTTGAAATTAGCAAATAAAATATAAAATGTAAACACTACCTACAACAACTATCTAAACAATATAAAATGTAAACACTACCTACAACAACTATCTAAACGATATAAAATGTAAACACTACCTACAACAACTATCTAAACAATATAAAATGTAAACACTACCTACAACAACTATCTAAACAATATAAAATGTAAACACTACCTACAACAACTATCTAAACGATATAAAATGTAAACACTACCTACAACAACTATCTAAACGATATAAAATGTAAACAATACCTACAACAACTATCTAAACAATATAAAATGTAAACACTACCTACAACAACTATCTAAACGATATAAAATGTAAACACTACCTACAACAACTATCTAAACGATATAAAATGTAAACAATACCTACAACAACTATCTAAACAATATAAAATGTAAACACTACCTACAACAACTATCTAAACGATATAAAATGTAAACAATACCTACAACAACTATCTAAACGATATAAAATGTAAACACTACCTACAACAATTATCTAAACAATATAAAATGTAAACACTACCTACAACAACTATCTAAACGATATAAAATGTAAACAATACCTACAACAACTATCTAAACGATATAAAATGTAAACAATACCTACAACAACTATCTAAACGATATAAAATGTAAACACTACCTACAACAACTATCTAAACGATATAAAATGTAAACAATACCTACAACAACTATCTAAACGATATAAAATGTAAACAATACCTACAACAACTATCTAAACGATATAACATGTAAAAACTACCTACAACAGCTATCTAAACGATATAAAATGTAAACAATACCTACAACAACTATCTAAACGATATAAAATGTAAACAATACCTACAACAACTATCTAAACGATATAAAATGTAAACACTACCTACAACAACTATCTAAACGATATAAAATGTAAACAATACCTACAACAACTATCTAAACGATATAAAATGTAAACACTACCTACAACAACTATCTAAACGATATAAAATGTAAACACTACCTACAACAACTATCTAAACAATATAAAATGTAAACACTACCTACAACAACTATCTAAACAATATAAAATGTAAACACTACCTACAACAACTATCTAAACAATATAAAATGTAAACAATACCTACAACAACTATCTAAACGATATAAAATGTAAACACTACCTACAACAACTATCTAAACGATATAAAATGTAAACAATACCTACAACAACTATCTAAACGATATAAAATGTAAACACTACCTACAACAACTATCTAAACGATATAAAATGTAAACAATACCTACAACAACTATCTAAACGATATAAAATGTAAACAATACCTACAACAACTATCTAAACAATATAAAATGTAAACACTACCTACAACAACTATCTAAACGATATAAAATGTAAACACTACCTACAACAACTATCTAAACGATATAAAATGTAAACACTACCTACAACAACTATCTAAACGATATAAAATGTAAACAATACCTACAACAACTATCTAAACGATATAAAATGTAAACACTACCTACAACAACTATCTAAACGATATAAAATGTAAACAATACCTACAACAACTATCTAAACGATATAAAATGTAAACAATACCTACAACAACTATCTAAACGATATAAAATGTAAACACTACCTACAACAACTATCTAAACAATATAAAATGTAAACACTACCTACAACAACTATCTAAACGATATAAAATGTAAACAATACCTACAACAACTATCTAAACGATATAAAATGTAAACAATACCTACAACAACTATCTAAACAATATAAAATGTAAACAATACCTACAACAACTATCTAAACGATATAAAATGTAAACACTACCTACAACAACTATCTAAACGATATAAAATGTAAACACTACCTACAACAACTATCTAAACGATATAAAATGTAAACACTACCTACAACAACTATCTAAACGATATAAAATGTAAACAATACCTACAACAACTATCTAAACGATATAAAATGTAAACACTACCTACAACAACTATCTAAACGATATAAAATGTAAACAATACCTACAACAACTATCTAAACGATATAAAATGTAAACACTACCTACAACAACTATCTAAACGATATAAAATGTAAACACTACCTACAACAACTATCTAAACGGTATAAAATGTAAACACTACCTACAACAACTATCTAAACGATATAAAATGTAAACAATACCTACAACAACTATCTAAACGATACAAAATGTAAACACTACCTACAACAACTATCTAAACGATATAAAATGTAAACACTACCTACAACAACTATCTAAACGATATAAAATGTAAACACTACCTACAACAACTATCTAAACGATATAAAATGTAAACACTACCTACAATAACTATCTAAACGATATAAAATGTAAACAATACCTACAACAACTATCTAAACGATATAAAATGTAAACACTACCTACAACAACTATCTAAACGATATAAAATGTAAACAATACCTACAACAACTATCTAAACGATATAAAATGTAAACACTACCTACAACAACTATCTAAACAATATAAAATGTAAACACTACCTACAACAACTATCTAAACGATATAAAATGTAAACAATACCTACAACAACTATCTAAACGATATAAAATGTAAACACTACCTACAACAACTATCTAAACAATATAAAATGTAAACACTACCTACAACAACTATCTAAACAATTCAAGTAGTCATGCCTTTCGATTTAATCCAGTTGACGAAGAAACTCTCTGTAAAACAATATATATGTTACAGCCTAAACTAAGTTGCAGTATTTCAGTAAAGCTTTTGAAAACAATCAATATGGAAATATACAAACCAATTACGCAAATGTTAGCGACTGGCATATTTCCAGACAAATTGAAACTTGCAAAAGTTATACCACTTCTTAAAAAAGACGACAATACCATTCTCAACAATTACAGACCCATATCAATCTTAGCTGCCATGTAATTTTTTTTTCAAAGATTCACCTTAAAGTGATTCAACTAGTTCAACTGCATAGCGTTAAGTGTAAGCCACCCGCTGGTGGGATTAAGAATGTGCAAGGTTTCAAACGTGGCCACCCGTACCTGGAATCACGAAATGCTGCAACATCAGAAACTCGAGAAAGAAACAGCGGCGTGTGGTTGCGAAGACTGAACATGGATGAATATTCAAGAGTGGCACAGATTGTTTTTTCTGACATATCTAAACATATTGTGCCCTACATTCATGTGTAACACACCATGAAGGCATGACCCCGGTGGGCATATATAGCGCTAGTACATTCAATACGACTGTCACAAGGTAGTTTGGGAGAATGATTCTGAGTTTATCTTCTGCCCCTTGTTCGTTTATTTAAATTAAAAGAAGTTTCACCAGTAGTGTACACACGGTAGTCTACATAGTAGTGCTGTCATCTAACGTAAGGCAGGTTGTGATATTTGCACAATGCAAGGGTACCACTTGGTGACTAAGGTATAACTAATTGAGTGAATTTGTACTATCATAAATTTGAGCATTATTCCTTCGGTTAGGAGGGTAACATTTAGTATGCGTAGATACGGTTTGACGCGATTCATACAATGATATAATTGTGAATCACAATTAGTGAAGGTATAAGAATATCAATACACGAACTAGTCAGTTGTTGTTCAGCAGCAAACAAGGTGCGACACATGATTTCAGGTGCTAGACGGCTCGGAATATTAGTTTTATTAACATAGCGCATTACGTTGTATGAGGTAAGTGATACCATTAATAGCGTAGATACAGTCTCAATGCAAATATTCTGGTGATATTAAAGTTATAAGAAATATATGCAATTTGTGGTTTTTTGGGATATCTGAAAATTGTTGGTCGGTTATGTAATGTTATGTAATGTTATGTAATGTAGCTATTCTAGAACTGAAGTTTTGCATAGGGCCTAACCATGTAGACCTAGGAACGTGATATCGCAATCTTAAGGATGGCTTAGGTTACATTAAGCTCTGCTGTTGGACTTTCGGCACAATATGGCCGTCGTAGTATTTAACGAATGTGGCCGTCGTAGTATTTAACGAATGTGGCCGTCGTAGTATTTAACGAATATGGCCGTCGTAGTATTTAACGAATGTGGCCGTCGTAGTATTTAACGAATGTGGCCGTCGTAGTATTTAACGAATGTGCATGAATTTAGAAGCAGACGATTAATTTGTGCGGTGCTACAAGGTTGCGTAGTATTCTCGTCTCCGAGACATGGAATAAAGACTAATAACTGATTTATTTTCGCCCATGTCTTGTGGTTGTAACTTCATCGTAAAGTAACACGTTGTCTGGGCCTGAACCGCGTGTGGCTGAGTTCACAGTCGTTGTATTATTGTTCAACGAAGCCACGCGTGACATCGCTGCCATCACGCCTGACTGCATACGTATGACGCCGTCATGTTCGCTACCATCACGTTCGCTTGATCCGCGTGACGTCTTCTCGTTCGCCTTCCGTGTGACTGATACGTCTGATTGCGACCCGTACGCTGTCACCTCGTTCGACTTATCCGCGTGACGCCACCATGTTCGCCGCCACTCCGTGCGATTGATTCCGTGCGATTGATTCGTTTGTCGCCTCGACATCAAGCTACGATACTGATTCGTATGACGCCGACACATCCGTTGACGTCACATAAGACTGCTCCGTGTGACGCCGACACATCTGTTAACGTCACGTACGGCTGCTCCGTGTGACGCCCTTTGGTTTGTTACCACTTTCGTTGTTGCCACGTTTGGTGGGCAAGCCAACCCGATACGACAGAGTGGTTGGGTCCACATATTGAGGTACCGTAGTGGAACACTTCCCAGTATAACCTCACCGTGACATTATATCAAGGTATTATCCTGTGAATTCACGGGATTGTGAATATTCATCGATCTGTCAAATCGTGACACAAACTACACCCTGATACAGGATCTGCACTGGCAAGTGGGTGAGCTGGCAAGTCTTGTGACCACCTACGAGGCGTGATTTACTGTATTGTTTTGTTATCTTATTAAACGGGATTCCAATTGGATTCTCAATTACTATCCATGGTTCCATGTTATGTTTATGTTCCACCCTACATTGATGCACCTGAGCTTTTGTCACGAGCCAGTCACTTTGATTTCCGCCAATCCTATAACCAAACTTGTGACAACGACCAACCCAATTTGTCAGTGTGATTTCGCGCCTTTGCATTACTTAATGTCCAGTTGGAATATGAAATATTGCAATAATATTGTTACTTTCTCTACGACATGCTTATAACATGACATAGTAAGCAGTGTTTATTAATGTGATCCAGTGTAGGCAATATACATTTTTAATATGGCACTCTCAGACTCAGATGCAGTTGACAGTGACGAACATTTAACTGTTGCTAGTATTGCCCGATTCTCGTTGACTTATTAACAAACCACCATACTTTCTACTTACTTATTTGGTATACTTGGTTGCCTAGAGACGTAATTTTTTCTTGAAGGCGTTCATAGTAGAAGCTGACACGACGTTTTCAGGAAGTTTGTTCCAGTAATCTCTGATACGATTTGTGAAGAAGTGTTTACGGATCGCTGTACGTCTTCCATGTATTTAAGCTAAGCCCCATCAGATTGCTTCTACGTTGATAGAAAAAATGCTCTGGATTATTCCTATTTAGGCCACTGATATATTTATATACCTCACAGAGGTCCGCCTCAAGTGGTCTCTGTTCCAAACTGATTCAACAGGTGTTCTGCAGAGTTTCAGCGCTCTCTTTAGAAGTGTCTTTCTTCATCTATATCCTTTACATTGAAAGGGTTCCAAGCTGGCAATGCATATTCCAGAACTGGTCGTACTGTTTCATATAAGGTTCTTTTATCTTTTCCGATCTACTTCCAAAGCATCGTTTAATTACTCATATGCATTGATTTGCCTTTGTTGTAATATATTTTATGTAGGTGCTTAGTTTTAGATGTTTTCATATGGTGATTCCTAAATTCTTTGGTTCTTCTACAACTTCTAACATTTCTTCATTGAATGTGTATATATAGTTAAGGTTTTGTCTTATTTTGAGCACTACACATTTATTTAGTGGTATTGAAGTTTAATAACCACGTTTTTGCCATGTTAAGGTTTTGTCTTATTTTGAGCACTACACATTTATTTAGTGGTATTGAAGTTTAATAACCACGTTTTTGCCATGTTAAGGTTTTGTCTTATTTTGAGCACTACACATTTATTTAGTGGTATTGAAGTTTAATAACCACGTTTTTGACCAAACTGCCATTTTTTTAGATCATCTTGGAGAGCTTCACAATCAGCTAATGTAGAAATATTTGAGTAGAGTGTTGTATCATCAACACACATTTTGGCCGTTGTCTTGGCTGAGTAATGGCCCTAGAATTGAGCCTTGTGGAACCCCACTTCTAACATTTTCCATGATGGATGACCATTTCTTAGAACCACCCTCTGCCTCCTACCATCTACGAATGGTTGGATCCATAGTAGTGCTTTGCCTTTAACAACATTGTCTTTATTTATATTTCCATCGAATATGAGGTGTAGTATCAAAGTCCTTTGATAAATCTAAGGACACTACATCTGTTTCAACACTGTTATCTGTGTTGTAGACTTACTGTCCAGTCTTTCAGTAATACATGACATTTTGTGGTGAAAACCTGCTGGTCACAGCTGATATTATTGTTTATGTCAGCTAGTTTAAGTATTGTTTATGTCAGCTAGTTTAAGTATTGTTTGTGTCAGCTAGTTTAAGTATTGTTTATGTCAGCTAGTTTAAGTATTGTTTATGTCAGCTAGTTTAAGTATTGTTTGTGTCAGCTAGTTTAAGTATTGTTTGTGTCAGCTAGTTTAAGTATTGTTTGTGTCAGCTAGTTTAAGTATTGTTTGTGTCAGCTAGTTTAAGTATTGTTTGTGTCAGCTAGTTTAAGTATTGTTTGTGTCAGCTAGTTTAAGTATTGTTTATGTCAGCTAGTTTAAGTATTGTTTATGCCAGCTAGTTTAAGTATTGTTTATGCCAGCCAGTTTAAGTATTGTTTATGTCAGCCAGTTTAAGTATTGTTTATGTCAGCCAGTTTAAGTATTGTTTATGTCAGCCAGTTTAAGTATTGTTTATGTCAGCTAGTTTAAGTATTGTTTATGTCAGCTAGTTTAAGTATTGTTTATGTCAGCTAGTTTAAGTATTGTTTATGTCAGCTAGTTTAAGTATTGTTTATGTCAGCTAGTTTAAGTATTGTTTATGTCAGCTAGTTTAAGTATTGTTTATGTCAGCTAGTTTAAGTATTGTTTATGTCAGCTAGTTTAAGTATTGTTTATGTCAGCTAGTTTAAGTATTGTTTATGTCAGCTAGTTTAAGTATTGTTTATGTCAGCTAGTTTAAGTATTGTTTATGTCAGCTAGTTTACGCAAACTGTCTTGTATTATTCTTTCTAGCAGTTTAGCCACTTGGCTGGTCAGTGACGTTGGTTTCGTGGACCTTATGTGTGGATTGGTGTTACAATTGCATCCCTCCAATCTTGTGGTATTTGCGTCGTTAGTATGGATTTATTAAATATATAGGCTAGAGGAATATCAAAATGTAAGCAATGTTTTAAAACATTTACATTTAATAGGTCTGGACCACTAGCTTTGTCCAGTTTTTAATTTGCTAACTTTGCCCTTACTTTGGTGGGTAAAATTTCTCAACTGTACAGTGTACATTTTACATTGGTATATAAAATTATTAGAGAGTGCAGTGATTCTGGCTCGTCTGTAAGAACATATATGAAATAATTGTTTAATATGTTTGCTTTAGTTTGATCATCTGATACGTTTTTCCCCTTCAAAGTTAAGATCACTATTTGTTGACGGTGATTTGGTAAAGTGTCTAATGTATTTCCAGAATCTTTTATCTTTAATATTTATTTGGTCGACCAACTTTTCTTCATAGTGCAGCTTTGCCTCTTGTAAAAGAGTCTGTAGTTTTACTTTTTCTAATTCGTAGATTATACGGTCGGCTGAAAGCCCACTTTTGTTTGCCACTATTTTAATAAGACTACGTTCATTGTTGCTAACTGTGACAGTTTAATAACCGTTTAATATGTATTTTCGTTCAGTTAAAACACCGCTTGGAATGTTCAGAGTTCACTTTCGTGCTCGTGTTCTGTGTTGATATTCTAGCTCTCGCGATATACCACGTGACCGACAAGTTCAATGGAATGAAGACTAAACGTCGGCCGGGCAATTGGCGTTCGCAAGTTACCAGATATAACGACCAAAGTCATTTCTTTCGAAGCACTTTTTATGACACATATGCCCACAATCCTTAAACTAGTCACACACTATACATATTTACAAGAACCGGACTCGCGATGGGCTGAACCATTCAGGAAGCAGCTTTAAGGTTATAACTGGGACTGGCATTTCTCTGTGTGTTGACCAAGTCCTTTTATATACTGTTGGTAGCTAGATTTGGAGGTTTAGCCTAACAGCCCTCTGCTATATGTAGGTCTGGGTAAATTATATACTGTTGGTAGCTAGATTGGGAGGTTTAGCCTAACAGTCCTCTGCTATATGTAGGTCTGGGTAAATTATATACTGTTGGTAGCTAGATTGGGAGGTTTAGCCTAACAGCCCTCTGCTATATGTAGGTCTGGGTAAATTATATACTGTTGGTAGCTAGATTTGGAGGTTTAGCCTAACAGCCCTCTGCTATATGTAGGTCTGGGTAAATTATATACTGTTGGTAGCTAGATTGGGAGGTTTAGCCTAACAGTCCTCTGCTATATGTAGGTCTGGGTAAATTATATACTGTTGGTAGCTAGATTGGGAGGTTTAGCCTAACAGCCCTCTGCTATATGTAGGTCTGGGTAAATTATATACTGTTGGTAGCTAGATTGGGAGGTTTAGCCTAACAGCCCTCTGCTATATGTAGGTCTGGGTAAATTATATACTGTTGGTAGCTAGATTGGGAGGTATAGCCTAACAGTCCTCTGCTATATGTAGGTCTGGGTAAATTATATACTGTTGGTAGCTAGATTGGGAGGTATAGCCTAACAGTCCTCTGCTATATGTAGGTCTGGGTAAATTATATACTGTTGGTAGCTAGATTGGGAGGTATAGCCTAACAGTCCTCTGCTATATGTAGGTCTGGGTAAATTATATACTGTTGGTAGCTAGATTGGGAGGTTTAGCCTAACAGCCCTCTGCTATATGTAGGTCTGGGTAAATTATATACTGTTGGTAGCTAGATTGGGAGATTTAGCCTAACAGTCCTCTGCTATATGTAGGTCTGGGTAAATTATATACTGTTGGTAGCTAGATTGGGAGGTATAGCCTAACAGCCCTCTGCTATTTGTAGGTCTGGGTAAATTATATACTGTTGGTAGCTAGATTGGGAGGTTTAGCCTAACAGCCCTCTGCTATATGTAGGTCTGGGTAAATTATATACTGTTGGTAGCTAGATTGGGAGGTATAGCCTAACAGCCCTCTGCTATATGTAGGTCTGGGTAAATTATATACTGTTGGTAGCTAGATTGGGAGGTTTAGCCTAACAGCCCTCTGCTACATGTAGGTCTGGGTAAATTATATACTGTTGGTAGCTAGATTGGGAGGTTTAGCCTAACAGCCCTCTGCTATATGTAGGTCTGGGTAAATTATATACTGTTGGTAGCTAGATTGGGAGGTATAGCCTAACAGCCCTCTGCTATATGTAGGTCTGGGTAAATTATATACTGTTGGTAGCTAGATTGGGAGGTTTAGCCTAACAGCCCTCTGCTACATGTAGGTCTGGGTAAATTATATACTGTTGGTAGCTAGATTGGGAGGTTTAGCCTAACAGCCCTCTGCTATATGTAGGTCTGGGTAAATTGCTTGCCGCGATCAGGACGGGAGACATGAAAAATTATCCGGAACAAGAGATTGCACAGTCGAAGAAGTAGCTACTTGATGAAAGAACGATGTCGAAGGATGCCTTTCATTAGGCTCAGCAGCTAAAGGTGCTGCTCATAACACCCCAGGGTGAGTGAGCACCACAAGAACAACCCATTTACGTTGCAGCAGCAAGGAAGCTGGCGAGGTTCAGAGGTCGACTAACGGCTGCTGCAGAGCTCACGGTCCAGGAATGGGTGGAGGACATAACAATGCAGCTGGCCACGCGCAAAATGGAACCGTGTGAACAAGCCAGGCGCGGAGAATGTCATTTACGAGAACTTCAATGCTTTCATGGATCTCGCTGTCGTGTCCAGGGAGTCTGTATTAGACCAACATCTGTGGATCTCGCTGTCGTGTCCAGGGTGTCTGTATTAGACTAACATCTGTGGATCTCGCTGTCGTGTCCAGGGAGTCTGTATTAGACCAACATCTGTAGATCTCGCTGTCGTGTCCAGGGAGTCTGTATTAGACCAACATCTGTAGATCTCGCTGTCGTGTCCAGGGAGTCTGTATTAGACCAACATCTGTAGATCTCGCTGTCGTGTCCAGGGAGTCTGTATTAGACCAACATCTGTAGATCTCGCTGTCGTGTCCAGGGAGTCTGTATTAGACCAACATCTGTAGATCTCGCTGTCGTGTCCAGGGAGTCTGTATTAGACCAACATCTGTGGATCTCGCTGTCGTGTCCAGGGAGTCTGTATTAGACTAACATCTGTGGATCTCGCTGTCGTGTCCAGGGAGTCTATATTATACCAACATCTGTAGATCTCGCTGTCGTGTCCAGGGTGTCTGTATTAGACCAACATCTGTAGATCTCGCTGTCGTGTCCAGGGAGTCTGTATTAGACCAACATCTGTAGATCTCGCTGTCGTGTCCAGGGAGTCTGTATTAGACCAACATCTGTAGATCTCGCTGTCGTGTCCAGGGAGTCTGTATTAGACCAACATCTGTGGATCTCGCTGTCGTGTCCAGGGAGTCTGTATTAGACCAACATCTGTGGATCTCGCTGTCGTGTCCAGGGAGTCTGTATTAGACTAACATCTGTGGATCTCGCTGTCGTGTCCAGGGAGTCTGTATTAGACCAACATCTGTAGATCTCGCTGTCGTGTCCAGGGAGTCTGTATTAGACTAACATCTGTGGATCTCGCTGTCGTGTCCAGGGAGTCTGTATTAGACCAACATCTGTAGATCTCGCTGTCGTGTCCAGGGAGTCTGTATTAGACCAACATCTGTAGATCTCGCTGTCGTGTCCAGGGAGTCTGTATTAGACTAACATCTGTAGATCTCGCTGTCGTGTCCAGGGAGTCTGTATTAGACCAACATCTGAAGCCGGGACCAAAAACGCGAAGTACATCTTTGTTGACATCAGACAAAATGCAGATGGGTAGTAGAGTGAGATCTACAAGATGACTGATCAGATAGCCAACATTGCTGGAACAGTCATCTCGATCCCAAAACGCTGTGCGAGGCAGAACACGAGAAATAATGCTGAAGCAGACACTACAGAAATTTAATCGCGCCGCATAATATTCCAACCATTTCTAGACCATCTTCTCCAGGAATTTGACACAATATTCAGTGCGATCGAAAGGTGTGCTCTGCCTGAAGCTTTTATCCAATAACAAGCTGCCAGATGACAGCATAACCGACTTCCAAAAATGCTACTGCCGCGACCTGCCATCCCCAGCTACTGCCATGACCTGCCATCCCCAGCTACTGCCGCGACCTGCCATCCCCAGCTACTGCCATGACCTGCCATACCAGCTACTGCCGTGACCTGCCATTCCCAGCTACTGCCATACCAGCTACTGTCGTGACCTGCCATTCCCAGCTACTGCCATGACCTGCCATACCAGCTAATGGCGTGACCTGCCATCCCCAGCTACTGCCGCGACCTGCCATCCCCAGCTATTGCCGCGACATGTCATCCTCAGCTACTGCCATGACCTGCCATACCAGCTACTGCCGTGACCTGCCATCCCCAGCTACTGTCGCGACCTGCCATCCCCAGCTACTGCCATGACCTGCCATCCCAGCTACTGCCGTGACCTGCCATCCCCAGCTACTGCCGTGACCTGCCATCCCCAGCTACTGCCGTGACCTGCCATCCCCAGCTACTGCCATGACCTGCCATCCCCAGCTACTGCCGCGACCTGCCATCCCCAGCTACTGCCATGACCTGCCATACCAGCTACTGCCGTGACCTGCCATTCCCAGCTAATGCCATGACCTGCCATACCAGCTACTGCCGAGACCTGCCATTCCCAGCTACTGCCATGACCTGCCATACCAGCTAATGCCGTGACCTGCCATCCCCAGCTACTGCCGCGACCTGCCATCCCCAGCTACTGCCATGACCTGCCATCCCAGCTACTGCCGTGACCTGCCATCCCCAGCTACTGCCGTGACCTGCCATCCCCAGCTACTGCCGTGACCTGCCATCCCCAGCTACTGTCATGACCTGCCATCCCCAGCTACTGCCGCGACCTGCCATCCCCAGCTACTGCCATGACCTGCCATCCCTAGCTACTGCCGCCACCTGCCATCCCCAGCTACTGCCGTGACCTGCCATTCCCAACTACTGCCGCGACCTGCCATCCCCAGCTACTGCCATGACCTGGCATCCCCAGCTACTGCCATGACCTGCCATCCCCAGCTGCTGCCGCGACCTACCATCCCCAGCTACTGTCGCGACCTGCCATCCCCAGCTACTGTCGCGACCTGCCATCCCCAGCTACTGCCGCGACCTGCCATCCCCAGCTACTGCCATGACCTGCCATCCCAGCTACTGCCATGACCTGCCATACCAGCTACTGCCGTGACCTGCCATACCAGCTACTGCCGTGACCTGCCATCCCCAGCTACTGTCGCGACCTGCCATCCCCAGCTACTGCCATGACCTGCCATCCCAGCTACTGCCGTGACCTGCCATCCCCAGCTACTGCCGTGACCTGCCATCCCCAGCTAATGCCGTGACCTGCCATCCCCAGCTACTGTCATGACCTGCCATCCCCAGCTACTGCCGCGACCTGCCATCCCCAGCTACTGCCATGACCTGCCATCCCTAGCTACTGCCGCCACCTGCCATCCCCAGCTACTGCCGTGACCTGCCATTCCCAACTACTGCCGCGACCTGCCATCCCCAGCTACTGCCGTGACCTGCCATCCCCAGCTACTGCCATGACCTGCCATCCCCAGCTGCTGCCGCGACCTACCATCCCCAGCTACTGTCATGACCTGCCATCCCCAGCTAATGCCGTGACCTGCCATCCCCAGCTACTGTCATGACCTGCCATCCCCAGCTACTGCCGCGACCTGCCATCCCCAGCTACTGCCATGACCTGCCATCCCTAGCTACTGCCGCCACCTGCCATCCCCAGCTACTGCAGTGACCTGCCATTCCCAGCTACTGCCATGACCTGGCATCCCCAGCTACTGCCATGACCTGCCATCCCCAGCTACTGCCATGACCTGCCATCCCCAGCTGCTGCCGTGACCTGCCATCCCAGCTACTGCCATCCCCAGCTATTGCCATGACCTGCCATCCCCAGCTACTGCCGCGACCTGTCATCCCTAGCTATTGCCATGACCTGCCATCCCCAGCTACTGCCGCGACCTGCCATCCCCAGCTACTGCCATGACCTGCCATCCCAGCTACTGCCATACCAGCTACTACCGTGACCTGCCATCCCCAGCTACTGCCATGACCTGCCATCCCAGCTACTGCCGCGACCTGCCATCCCCAGCTACTGCCGCGACCTGTCATGAGCTTCGGTCATTGCTTGGCTGGGAAGTTCCGCCTCTGCCCAGGAAGGCTACAGTTCACGAAACCACTACTGATGGTGTTGACATTCCTCGAGAAGCATGGAGAGCTGTTGGCCAGTTAAATAAACGATTACCCCTTCCGCCTAATGAAATCATCTAAAAATCAGTTACACTCCCAACAGGTTCTACCAGCAAACTTGCCGATGTGTCTGCTCAAATGCAGTTATGTCAGATGATATGATTTGTTTTAAATAACACACACCTAAAATTATTATGCCTTACATTCATCTATAACACATCAGGGAGTGTAACTGAGGCATGAACCCACTAGTTCTGCCCTGCCTATCAACTTTAGTCTGACCTCTTAGCGCATATTGTGTAAACATAAACATCCGGGTGTTTTGCTTCAAAGTGAAACCAGCCGTCAGTGTCAGTTGGACATGCCTACATCCTGCGGGGATATTTGTCTGCATCGGCGAGTACAGGTAACTGACCGTTGTCAGCATTCGTACAGTTATTTAGTAAACATTCCTAATCAAATCCCCAATAGTGGATATTAATGGGTTCACTAGTGGAACCCTGTAGGGCTGTCTATACTCGCGTCGGAGGCTACCATAACTAGCAATGCCGGAGCTCGTTAGGCGGCGCTAGTAGTGCTGATATCGGCAAGTTGACCAAAACGTGTATCCGCAAAGGCCTGTTTATAGGGGGTGCCTATTATGGTCCATAGCAGGTGACGTTGACCGCCTATAATAAAATGTGTATTTGCCTGTAAAGCTAAATAAACGTACTTTACTCTGATATACATCGTGTTTTTTTCTTAAGGTAAAAGTATTTGTTTTTTCAAGCCAAGGTGAAAATGTCATGATTCAAATCCGGGATTCACCTTGATTCACGGAAAAAACATTGTTTGTCTTTCATTGTTCATTTATTAACATTACTAGACAATATTTTGGCTAGGCTAGTTCTGGCTTGTGACGTACATCACTCCTAAAAGTGAGGCTCCCTTGACGGTGTCAACAATTCATTGCATTTTGGGCCGCTATATGGCGCCGCCCGTGCAGTGATAGATTTCTACTACATAAATAAAGATTTATGGCACTCATTTATTTATTTAGCATCCGATGAAGGGTGAAATTTGATTTACAAACATGAATACACGCAAACTCTGCATTTTATTGATATAATTTTATTTTCATAGTCTAGCAGGATACTTAAAATCGAAAACGGCGCCATCTAGCGAGCATTTTGCAAACTGATACTGTGTCATTGTTTAATTAATTAATTACACGTGTGTCTGATATATAGGGCAACATTCTGAAGACAAATTGTTTGGTTATGCTTAACAATGTATACTTACTTTTGTGAATCTTAAAATACCTAAACTATTTTATTAGTAGATCTTCTAACTCAAATGTGTTGCATGGTACATAATGTTATTTAAATGGTCAAATGTCTCAGTTGTTTACTTATTGTTGACCTATTTAGCATTACTAATATAGGCCTTGTAAACAATACATCATTTTCATTATATATTACTTAGTGTTCAGGGCAGTTCCAAGTTCATGTAAACCAACATGTCGTTTTTAGAAACTTGTTCAAATGGAGCATGCCTGGTATCATTTGAAAGGTAATATTCCATAATTTCAGATGTCACATTAATCCTTTTTCAACAGATGTTATGTAATTGTTTATAATGCAACTAATGACATGACAATGATAACGAGACTATTATATGTAAAATTCCATTAAATAATTTTTCACTATATCTACTTTAATTTATAAGTAGGCTTATTCATTTTTATGGAGTTTAATCCCACACATATACTTAGTTAATTACATAATATAAAATCTTTTTTGTTATTTTAAACTGACTTTATTAAATTAGTAATGAGTATGTTACTCATGTATGTCCAACACCAAAAAAGTTAAATTTTTTAACCTCCACTGATATTGGATGGTTGCAAAATTTTACCAGTTGTGGTGTCGGACGTACGTAAAAAATGTACGTCCGACACTATGATGATTGAATTCAACTTTTTAACAAAATAGAAGTGTTTATGTAATTTCAGTGTGATGTTAATAAACATTATCAATGTTATTGCCATTCTTAATCCATATAATTGGATTAGCACAACATTTGAACTAATTACACTGACTAAACCCAAATTCAATTGGGGCACAACAAAAGACCATTGAACTAGACATTGAAAACATAATACAGTGTGTAAATGAGTATGAAGGAGCAATAACCAATCTAAAACTTTATAATAGCACTATCCTTTGCTCTCTGACAGTATTTCCTGTAATCTGGTAGGCAATGGCCATCTTTCTTTTGCCAGGTGCGGATTGTCAAATTATGCCCTAGCCATACTCTTTACTGCCAATGCACGGACAAATATAGGAATCACTGAGGCTGAGAACAATGCCTTTGTCTCAGGTGAATTACATTACACCAAGCAATATATGTTTGTGGATACACTCTTCATGCATTTGAAGGCTAAGTATCCAAATATATATCAACATCATGGTTTCAGTTCTTAAACAGAGATTCCTATTCTCAAATCTCCACTTGTGGCAAGGAGAGAATGCCATGACATTAAGCTGGACTTTTTCAGCAAAATCACATGATAAGGGCACTGTAAATGGAATTGGTGGAATAGTCATGTGAGCAGTTAGGTGCTACGTTCAAAGTGGAAAAGGCAGTTCAACTACATCAGTAGCCTTTTTGGATCTGGCTGTCCTACAAAATCCGGGAGTGAATGTCAAGTTTGTCTCCCAGTAGCCAATACTCACCAGTTGCACTGCATATAAGCAAGAGGCAATAAGCATTTGCTGGTTGTTGATACATCTGATTCACGGGACTTAACAGAAGTAACAATTAGTGACGACTCTTTGGATGATAGCATTGATACCATTACTTTATACAGGGGTGAGATTTAGCAAGTCATGGAAGGTAGCCAGTCGGGCTACCAACCTTGCAAAGTGAAGTAGCCGGACAGCTTCTTAGGTAGCCCACTTACTAATTAAAACTTTGATGATAGAAAGTAAATACTTTGAAGATAGAATGTATGAACGACATCAACGACAAATAAAAAACATAAAAAAACAGTTTTGAAACATTTATTTTCAAGGCAGGATCAATACAATGTGATACATAATACTGAATAAAATACAGTATACAATTGTACACATGTTACAGGTTGTTTTGCTTTCATAACATAGCGCACAACAGTCTACATGAAAAGTCTCCAAGTGTCACAGGACATCAGGTCCTGTGAACTGAACAGTTTTACTGATTTTGTTTACAGGATCTGATTTTACTCTAGCTTAGATAAACTTTAACCAGTTTCCCGATTAATTCACCAGAAGCCCTCCGCGCACCACATAGATATATCTAACTATAATCGAGATAGCTTATGTTTTTATGTACGTTTGTATGTATATGTTTATATGTGGTTATGTTCACTTTGTTTCCTAGACGGCTTGCACCTCGGGCGCCAAACTTTCAGGGGTTAATCTACGACCCCGCGAATGAAACGTAACGCTTTTATTTTTTCGAAATACCCCATATATCAAGGGTTCTTAGTGGTTTTTATAGCAAATCAAATGTTCGCTGCGTAAAACGTTAACTTTCAACAATCGCAGAAACCACGCGCGCCGCGGCGAATACTTCGGTACGTAAACCGTTTGAGAGTATGTAGCGCCATATGGACGGTTTATATTAACTATAGTAGAAATCACGCACCCACCCAATACACAATAAAAAGACAGTAGAAAGCAGCTATTCTACTATTCTACAACCAACACAAGTGTCCATGGGTTTAAATTCACACGACCTTCGAACATTTTGAACTTGCAACGAATGTTGCATCACGTGCGTGACCCGGTTGTTTATGGTAATACGTTCGAGCGTATTGATGGCATTATCCCGTCCTGACCTGGGGACGGGCATTTTTGCTAGTATATATATATAAAAGTAGCGCCACGCGGCACCAAGACTATTAACATGACCGGTTATTATTTCAGTGTAGAATGACCGTTCAGTTATATGTTGAGCGTCGATGTGGTTGATTAAAAATACAATGAATGTTCCCTGTTGATATCGCTTCGGCCAAGCCCAAGGTTTGGCAAAATTTCTTGCAGTGTCAAACGTGTCACAAAAACACTATTTATGGTTAACATAAATGGGATATAGCCAGGACAACACTTCTTAGATGTTTATTAACATTCCAGTTTTTTTTGCTGGGTCTAAAATAATGCAGCTCCGTAAATATTTCAAGTCGCCAAGTCGGCTATTGTCAAAAATTGAAGTCGTCCGAAGTAATTTTTGGTCGCCATTGGCAACCGGGCGACCGCTAAATCTCACCCCTGTTTATACCATGGCGATCTTTTACTTTCTGACCTAACCATGAAAATTACCACCTAGAGCACCCAAACTTCTCCTCATATATCTACTATACATATACACATGTCACGTGGCCAAAAAAAGTACATTTACTTTCTCAAAACGAAAAAAATTTACAAAACTTGAATTAAACCAAAATATCGCCCTCTCCTACGGCGCCTACGCGTTGCGCTACGGCTACCGTAAAATCGATGCATATGACAAGTCGTTCAGTTTCACAAAAACTGTGCGGGGCGCTGCTGATTGAAATCAAACATAGTACAATTATGTATTTTCGTTTTACTTGTGCGTGGGTGCGTGCGTGCGTGCGTGCGTGCGTGCGTGGGTGCGTGCGTGCGTGCGTGCTTCATTGCTTGTAATTATGCATAACTCAGTATTATTTGTATTTTTGCTAAAAATAGATTATTAAAACAGCATCACACCCAGACATCACTCAATATTAATACATGTAATCATCACCATTTATTTAATTTACAATAACTTCAACTTATAACATTTTACTAGTTGCAGAACACACGCACGCACACAGATATAACAATAATAAGTACACTTATATAGCGCACATGCTTAAAATACATAATTTATTAAATTAATGAGTTAAATAAATTAGTTAAACATGATGCACGTGTGTATATATATGTAATGTATGTATGTATAATTTTATGTATATATATATATATATATATATATATATATATATGTATGTATGTATGTATATATATATATATATATATATATATATATGTATAATTTTATGTATATATATATATATGTATGTATGTATATATATATATACACACACACACACACACACACACACACACACACACACACACACACACACACACACACACACACACACAATATGTTGGTAATATGAATAAAACTATTTATCTAAGAATATGACATGTCATATATAGAACACAGAAAAAATACAAGTAATACTGAAACATATACATAATTACACACAATGAAGCACGCACGCACGCATGCACGCACGTACGTTTGCACGCATTCACAATTAAAACACAGAAATACATAATTGTAATATCAGCACCACCGCACGAAGTTTCAGTGAAACTGAACGACGCCTTGTCATATGCATCGATTTTACGGTAGCCTTGGTGCTACGCGTAGGCGCCGTAGGGGTAAGACCACAGTTGACCTTCCTGTTTACTGATTCACACGAATGTAGGGCACGTGAAATTGTGAAATGTGAATTTAATAAATTCATATTATGTGACATGAGTGCCTTTGAGCAGGAATATTCACAGGTTTGTTTATAGAAGCTATTGGCTGTGAAATAGTGCATTTTTTTAAGAGTTTAACTGGCGGAGGGATTTATGGGAATTTTTCTGCTATGGGCCACATGGGCGCATGAATACACCGCTATTTTTGTAAATATTGATGGGCATCGCACGTTTGGACATTTTAAAAGAGCTGGAGGTATGTGATTTTGATAAAAGTTGGTGAGCATGTCAATGAGATGATGGTAGTTGCTGCACATTTTTTTCAGAATTTTTGATGGTCAGGTTTTCTTATAATCAGACAAAACGTTAACATGGCCACCAATGCAATTCTCTACTGTGGTCTGACTCCAAATAGAGTGTTATGGCAACGGAAACAGAAAACATGGATGTTGATTTTTGTAAAAAGTACACCGCAAAATTACAAGAAAAGGTGATATTGTCTGCCAATGGGCAGTGTCAGTTGTGGACAGGGTGCAGAAAATGAAAATGCAGTGACTATGGTGTGATTAATTGCCGTTTTGAGTGTGGCTACAGAACGGTTACAGTGCATCGTTTAAGTTATATGCTTGAACACAAAATGACATGTGTTGAACCTGGCTTAGATGCCAGTCATCTTTGTCATAACAGCCTATGTCTGACAGCAAGTCACATCTCTATAGAGCCACATTCAATAAATAACAACAGGCAATATTGTATTAGTCAAAATGTATGCTTTCGTCATGCACCATTTCCAAAGTGCTTGTTGCAATTCAAGGTATTTCAATGCAATAGTAAAACTTACATTTTTCGAGATGTGTTGAATCCTTCAATTTTTTCAAAGTGTCGTCTGCTGTAGTCATTCTTATGCAATTGTGTCTGTCAGCCCATGCTGAGTGATGTCTTCGAATGTTGATTGATGTATAGCTCACAAGATGGCGCCATGTACCAGTCATAGTCCATTGTCTGTCGGTGGTTCCTTGTATTGTGGTTGCAGGTCTATGAGTGATGAAACTGGGAGAAAGTAGAAAGTTCACATTTGTTAAAAGTTTTGTGTTTTCTGTTTGTTTCAAAATCTACCCTCTACTCTCTGCTGGCATAACTGTGATCAGCAGACTTTCGTGATCGCAATGAATAAGGATGATCTTCCCTGGACGGCGGTTTCTTTTTGAATTGA
Source organism: Lamellibrachia columna (assembly GCA_963662155.1). Classification (NCBI taxonomy): domain Eukaryota; kingdom Metazoa; phylum Annelida; class Polychaeta; order Sabellida; family Siboglinidae; genus Lamellibrachia; species Lamellibrachia columna. Next base: position 568,435 of record OY759275.1, read on the forward strand.
AGTAGTTCTGTATGCGCCTGTCCACCTCTCGTAATAGGACAACGTACATTCTCCAACTTGCGCAGCATTGAATTCCCCACTCCATAATTTACGCGATCGATCACTGAACACACACTCGTCCATGTGCATTTCTACTGAATTTAACATTCTTTGGCAATGAAGCACTGAATGATCGGTTAATGGATTCATTCTTGTCGGTTGTAAGTCTGTGTCGTGTCATCTGGAGTGCTGAATTTCCCAGTCACATTTCTATTAATCCTTGACGTGTTGCTCGATCGTCATCTATCATATTCAGTCGTGTCAGGCCACATTCCTTCAAATGCTGTGACCTTTTCCACAAGTTGTTTCGCTTGCCTCCATGACAGACAATTCCATGTCGGTGACAGTTCTCACATGAGCCAGAATAACAGTCCAGTGTTGCTTGGATTATCCTTGGCATCTTAGTAGTTATCATTCTAATGTCACCAGCATAAAGTGTGTGCATATCTGTGTAGATTTTCTGGCATCGTGTTCTTACGTCCTCTGCAAAAATGTTCTTGTTTTCAGCTCTCACCATGGCATTCTCTCCCGGGAACATTCTGGATGAGAAAGATGCTCTCATGATATGTCGGAACTGTGTCTGACCGAGATGTGTTGTGTCAGCCTGCCGTTCTGCCGCGACTGTTGGCATGGCATCCTGTAACCCATGAAATGCTTTCGCATCACCGTCTGTTGCAACGAATTTTAGTCCGACCTGTTGCTGGGCAAAGCTCACTCCGATTTGATGGCCTATTTCATATTCTGATATAGGATTGACCACAGGAATCGTGGCTGTACATCCTTGATGGCCTGGGCACGACACATTTTGACCTTAATTGCGAAGTGATGTGCCTAGTTTGCATAGCTTGTTCTCCATGTGAAAACCTACAATCTCATGCTTGTCCATCTGCCATTCAATCGCGGTTCCCACTGCTTGACTTGCGCTCTGTCCACAACCGTAGCTGTTTTTCAGGGATGTTGAGTTGTACCTCACATCCATGCTTATATTGATTGGTGCATTTGCTGGAAGACCACGCAGAACATTTATCTCTCTGGTTTTTACCCTCTTCTGCTGTAGGTCATCAGTCGTGGACTGAGAAGTAATTGTGGCAACCTTGTTGGATGGCCTTTGCATACCACTTCGACTTGGGGGAGGCGTGTTTGTTGTGGCCAGAATGTGTCGCAACTTTGTGTTTCCCATTGTTGAATCTTGTAGTCCTACATGGATTGCTACATTTGGAGCACACAGTTTCTGACCACGACTGCCCGTGTTTACTTCGGAATACAGCTTGTACATACGTGACTTGTAGTGACAGGCTGTACAGGACAATGACTGTTGCCAACACAAACCAAATGTTTTCTCATGTACTTCGAAGTGTGGAAGAATACATGTGTCCTCTCTGCTAGCATGCTCTTTAAAGCAATCATTCCACATTGCTGCATTTTTGTCCACACTAAGTAGACGCATTTCAGAAACTGCATGAGTATCTGTCTGTACGTCAGCTTGAAGATAGAAGTCTGTTTGGTCAGGGCATTGATCAAGCTGTGGCCGTAGAATTTTGCTCACGCCTGGCCGGCCCTCTGCGTCAGAAACTGCCAGTAATCCTGAAGGAGTGGTTTGCACCACTCTGTCAAAGTCATCCTGGCTTAGCCGTGGCAACCAAACCCCACTGCTAACCCCACTGGGATCCTGTTGGATTGCTGCATCTGATGGTTTGTGGTAACAGTGGCCGGTCTTGAAGCCGCCAATCTTCATCTTAATTCCACCAGCAGGTGGACATTTCTCCTCATTCTTTCTACTACTACTACTACTACTACTACTATCATGTGTGGTCTCCTCCATTGTAAAATCCCAGGTAAATCCAAGCAAAATTATCTGAATGCAAAGACGTCTAATCCGCCTGAGAACCCAGATGACAGTGACAGGAGACCAGTATATTAGGGGGGTGGGGACAACCTCCATCTGATAAGTTACATCAAAGCAGTCACATTATAATATAATTACTTAGCAGTCAACTTTTGTTTATTTCAGTTAACTACACACAGTCACCTTTACTCAAGTCCATGTGAAGAGCACACATCTATTGGGAGTTGAGAAAATCCTGGACAGGCCCAGCAGTTATCTGATATAGCCTAGTGAGCTGACCTAACTGGTCCACAGGGAAGGTGAGTTGTTTCTAAGGACTCCACTAAGTAGGTTATGTAATGTTATGCAATTCGACAAGTTGAGATGTCTGGCTTTTCAGTAATGCACACTCAAAGGTGATATTTGGGTCTGTTTACATAGGTGTATTGTGGCACCAGGTAAAAAAATTATTATAATTTTCAGAATGGAATAACAACTGGCTATATAGAATTTGATTACAGAACACATGTTGGACTATTCCGAAAATTATGTTACAAGTTCATTCGAGTGAGCTGAAAAAGTGAGTGTATCCGAGTGTTGTACTGGAATATAGACTGTCTCAAGCTGAAGTAGCTCATATATGTGTGTTCTGCCCAGCACAGGTGGTGGTTCCTTGTGTATGTAAGCAACTCCAACAACTAGGTAGGACATAGATTTTTAGCATGAATGCATGATTTTCATTTACCTTTATTAACAGGCTAAATACTTCCCAAAGAAGTTGATATGGCCTTGGAATGAACAGGTCTGCCAGGGGGTGAAGTGTAAAGCGCTTTGAGCAGTCCTATGGACCGGATACTGCGCTATAAGAACATACCTTTACATACCTTTACCTAAATAAAAAAAAATTCTGCACAATTACCATTTTTATTTGGGGTAAGACCACAGTTGACCTTCCTGTTTACTGTTTCACACGAATGTAGGGCACGTGAAATTGTGAAATATGAACTTAATAAATTCATATTATGTGACATGAGTGCCTTTGAGCAGGAATATTCACAGGATTGTTTATAGAAGCTATTGAAATAGTAAATGTGAAATAGTAAATTTTTTAAGAGTTTAACTGGCGGAGGGATTTATGGGAATTTTTCTACTATGGGCCACGTGGGCGCATGAATACACAGCTATTTTTGTAAATATTGATGGGCATCGCATGTGGGGGCATTTCAAAAGAGCTGGAGGTATGTGATTTTGATAAAAGTTGGTGAACATTTCAATGAGATGATGGCAGTTGCTGAACATTTTTTTCAGAATTTTTGATGGTCAGGTTTTTTTTAAATCAGACAAAACGTTAACATGGCCACTAATGCAATTCTCTACTGTGGTCTGACTCCCGATGGCAATGTTTTGGTTTATTTGTTTTTTTTTCCGTTTTGAGAAAGTAAATGTACTTTTTTTGGCCACGTGACATGTGTATATGTATAATAGATATATGAGAAGTTTGGGTGCTCTAGGTGGTCGTTTTCATGGTTAGGTCAGAAATTAAAAGATCGCCGACACGGCCAGGGTTGCTGTGATGTTTGAAGGGGCAGATTTCCATGGTGAGGTCACAGATTTTTTTATATGACAAGGGGAGAAATCAAGGTAAATGTCGATTGTTGTTGGCAGTGCTGGCAGTTTGTTCTGATGCATTTTATATAAGACTAAGGTCTTGTCTCTCATTGTCTGGACAGTATAGTCAGCATCAATATTTTGGATTTTAAGTGTCACCGGCATTTTATACAGAAGATTCAATCTAAGCTCAAAGTGTGTTTTGTCTTTGTAACTACCTTATATAGAAAATATAAGCATGATTTTATCTACTTGTTATGTTGTATTTTATCTACTTGTTATGTTGTATTTTATCTACTTGTTATGTTGTATTTCACATGGATTCGTTCGACACCAAAAATATGCACGTCCAACACCTGACAAATTACTCTTTATTTCTTCAGTGTACCACAAACACAATATTTTATTGGATCTAGTCAAGAGATGAACTCCTGCCCTATCAGCATATAACATAACATTTCCAATATGCCCTCACACATCACAGAGATTTGGACATCACCTTTGGAAAATTCAGGTTCGTGTGAGTACGCCCAACACCATGCATGTTTTTTATTGTATGCCTAGAATGACTTTAGAATGGAAGGAAGTTTATATATGACAATGATGTCATAGTTGGTTCCTATTGTATATGGCAGTAAAAGTTGTGGTACTTTCTATCCCAGCATGCAGTGCATGGCCAATGTGGCTCTTCGTCTTTATCTGCCTCTTAATCTTACTGTCAACCATTCAAGATAAGAGGCTTTACTTCACTCGGTCCAGTACGATTTCTGTTATGACACGACTGAAGCGCCACCTAGGTTTTTCAATGTTCCATTGTGTAAACATAAATATTTGTGTAAACATAAATATTTGCACATTGCCTGTTATAGAATATGTTTATTGTGAAGAAAACATATTTATTTAGCACATATTGAAAAGTTAATGTGTTATACTACATATAACAATAGCTTGTTGAAATCTGAATATCAGCATTAATTACGAAATCCATAAAGAAATTTCATTGATATTGTATATAGACTACCATGTAGTATAGTTGAGTTGTCTAAAGTAAAGACTAACTTTGTTCACCTTGTCATTTACAATGATATAGTGCATATTACAAAAGGCTTAAATCTAAGATGTTTACACTAAATTAACAGTTACAGTTGCTAATTCAGCGTAAACTATGACACACGGATTGGGACGAAGTTGAAAAAAGACACCAGGTTACCACGGAATTGGGTGATGCCTAACGTTAGGATAATCAACTATATACTAAGTGTCACTGACATCGTCTAATACAATAATATGTATTACTTGTATGGCTTGCTGTTTGGTTTAACGTGTGGAATTTTATTTGTTTAACCATATATGCTAAATCAACTGTATTTTATAAAGGGTGTCCATCAAAAAACAATGCTGTTACGCAATATATAGTTACATTTTTTCAACTATTTTAATTTACAATAACTATAATTAATAAAAACCCATGTACAACTGAGAATAAAGTGGTTATTTACGGCCTTACTTTTGTACATCATATACCATAAAAAACAAATAAACATTTTTGTACCCCATGAATTATGTACAGCAGATGTGTGGCCATTAATTTTGTTTATACAAAACACACTTCAGTACAAAACAGAATATCATTCAGTTCTAAGTTATGCTGCTCAAGAAACACATTGGAGAACATAATAGCTTAAATGAAAAAAGCCGAGCAAAATTGTCCATAACCCTTCCGTGGTCCCATGTTTGTGAATAGGACCGAGCGTAGTAAAGCCTCTTATCTTCTACGCTCTTTGATTGGCTGCCCATTATTGTGTGCCAATCTGTGGATGTTTAAACAGACAGAGAAAATCCAACTGTTAGAACTGCTTTATAAACAGTCACGTGACCCTACACTTGTTTTGCCATATTTAATACTGTGCAGAATTATGGGGCAATACTTATCCGACAAATATTAATGGTATTTTTTTATTACAACAAAGAGTCATCCGCATTAAGTATGGTGCCAAATGCTTGTATCATACTAACTCACTTGTATCATACTAACTCACTTGTATCATACTAACTCACTTGTATCATACTAACTCACTTGTATCATACTAACTCACTTGTATCATACTAACTCACTTGTATCATACTAACTCACTTGTATCATACTAACTCACTTTTTTTTGGCTTTTCTCTTCATTTTGTATCTAATGCATACACTGACAGTGCATTTTAAACGTGTTTGATCTTGTCTTGAATAACTGATTAGAACGATATCATGAGGGTTTCTGTTTATTTCATTACATCAATTATATTCTTGAATGTAATAATGATTGTAATCATGATTACATGCAAAAGTAATCGTAATCAATAACACTCAGTTTCTAAGTAATCATACCTGTAATCATACTCAAATTTTAATAGTAATCGTAATGGATTACATTTGTGATGTAATTACCCCATCTTTCCTATTCAGTACAGTCACTTTAGGTAATGAATTGGACCAATGACAAAGTAACTAAGTACAGTCACTTTAGGCAATGAATTGGACCAATGACAAAGTAACTAAGTACAGTCACTTTAGGCAATGAATTGGACCAATGACAAAGTAACTAAGTACAGTCACTTTAGGCAATGAATTGGACCAATGACAAAGTAACAGTTGCAGAGAAAGTTACTGCAAAAAAGTCACCTATAATAGGTAAACAAACATGGCACAGTTCTATTAACAAATAAATGATATGTTTATGTTTACATATGCTGGATTCTAGTCACTAGTGCAATCAAGTATATACTTAGTCGATGTGTGTGCTGCTTCAACTGTGCCATGTCAAACACTCAGCTTCAGTATTACCTTATGTTTATGTTTATGTTTGGTCCATGATTGCTTAATTACTTCACACAATAACAGTAAACACAGGTTCAAGATGATTCCGCCACATCATGTAACACACTTTCTGTTATTGAGGTTCATGATGATTCCGCCACATCAAGTAACACACTTTCTGTTATTGAGGTTCATGATGATTCCGCCACATCAAGTAACACACTTTCTGTTATTGAGGTTCATGATGATTCCGCCACATCAAGTAACACACTTTCTGTTACTGAGGTTCATGATGATTCCGCCACATCAAGTAACACACTTTCTGTTACTGAGATTTATGATGATTCCGCCACATCAAGTAACACACTTTCTGTTACTGAGGTTCATGAAGATTCCGCCACATCAAGTAACCCACTTTCTGTTACTGAGGTTCATGATGATTCCGCCACATCAAGTAACACACTTTCTGTTACTGAGGTTCATGATGATTCTGCCACATCATATAGCACACTTTCTGTTACTGTGATTCATGATGATTCCGCCACATCAAGTAACACACTTTCTGTTACTGAGGTTCATGATGATTCCGCCACATCATGTAACACACTTTCTGTTACTGAGGTTCATGATGATTCCACATGTAGCACATTTCTGTTATTGAGGTTCATGATGATTTCGCCACATCATGTAACACACTTTCTGTTATTGAGGTTCATGATGATTTGGCCATATCTATAAGACAACCTGAAAAGATACACATGCTAGTTAGAAGAATTAGAAACAACGTTGGCAAGTTTAACCTGCCCCCCCCCCGGGTTTAACCTGTGTTTGGCTAAACCTCCATTTTGGGCTAAACTGGGTTAAACTATTTTTCAGGCATATTTTTCACAATATGAAAGAATAAAACTGGTCTTAGTTGGTGAGTTGAGCTAATTGACAGGACCATGTATTGGTGGTGGCTTTATGGCTCTGTGGCTCTGATGATTGTTTTAACTTTAAGGGCTAGAGGGTGAATCCAGTTGTTGGCAGTGAACACAAGTGCTGCTGGCCTGGAGGGTAGATTACCACCTGCCAGTCTCCAAAGCTCAATATCCCTGCTGTAAGCTCACACCAGACTATACTGGTGCAGGTTGTCTGACTTGAATCACTACACTTCTTCAGAAGAAGACACAGCTAGTAATTCATGGCACTGTCCACTGTGAGGGCAACAAAGGCATTTTTTGGCTATGGCTAACTGATAAAAGTCCCTTTTATTATGGACTTCCTGGCCTGGTTTAAACAAATAAAAGGATTATGGTCTGAACTGGTAACTAATAGTATGCATAAGGTGGATATTAACTTGAGGTGGCTGTGGGAAGTACCACCAACTGAAGGGAAACCTTTGTAGCTTCTATGCATTCAGTGTGCAGAACAGTTGTTTCAATAAATAACATAACACACCAATAGCATGCTATCACACAGTGATAGGTAGACACATTGACATATTTATTTAAAGAGCAATTTTCTACTTTTTTGCATAAATAATATGACACCAGTGTTAAACCATCATCAATCCACATGCCACCTGTATTACTATTGAGAATGTTCGCCCAATAATATCATCCTCAATTCTCATAGTAAAGCCCAGGTTTAACCTAGGTTTAACCAGGGTTAAACTAGTAAAACCCAGGTTTAACCTGGGTTTAACTCCAACCCTGATTAGAAACAAATATGTTCTTATATAGTGTAGTATCCAGTGTGTATGACCCCTCAAAGCATTTTACACTTCACCCCCTCACAGACCTATCTGGATAGCTTTCAGCCAGGCTGCAATTACTGTGCGTTGAATGTTTGTTCATATATATCAACCACTATCTATAGACAGTTCTGTACTCATTTGTTTTATACAGCTGAGTGAACTAAGGCAATGTGGAGTGAACAGAATTTCCCAGCATTCAAAACGGCAACAAGAGGATTTGAACTGGGGTTTTCTCGATTGAGAGTCCGATGTTCTTGCCATTACACTACTGCTCCCCAGATGGGAGGCTCAGACCCTTGCCACACCCCTCGTAGTACTGTGCAAAGACTATTCATTCACATATCCACCTCTGTCTATCGCCAGGTATTGAGAGAACTGAAGCAACACAGAGTGAATGAAATTGCCCAAGCTTCGAAACAGCAGCAAGAGGATTCGAACCTGTGTTATCTTGATTGCATGTCTGATGTTCTAACCACAACAATACCACACCCCACTAGTGTTCAAGTGGATAATCAGAATAATTTTATAATATTCTTATTTAGAATATGTTGAAACAATATTATTACCATGTGGTTGGATTTTAGATCTATGGTTGCAAACAAAAGAAGAACATGAAATATCAACACTTCCACTTTAATGTTGTTACTATTATTAAAGATTGTAAGTTCGAATTTGTAATGTAACAATTGAAATGTAAATTAATTATCCTTAGGGCCAGAACATCACTTTTAGCAAGTGGTGTGATGATTTGAGCCAGAGACTTAACTCAAATTGTTATCTTATGGTGTCTCAAATTGTATCCATCTCCAACTTTTGATAAAAGACTATTTTAAAACATTATTATAATTTTGTACTCAAGTTTCCACCTTAAAAACTTGACCCAGATCTACATCTCTGTCAACACCACCCTACCTATAAGACTTCATTTCTACTAGCTGACATCATGCCAAAATAAGTTGCAAATGGCTTAGACAATTTTCAAAATAACACGAATTGAAACAAGTCATCATAAACATTGATGCCTCGACTAGATCAGCATTATATGCCTAAGATGATCAACACTGATTTATTTAAAGTTGATGGCTCTACAACACAAAATAAAATAATATATATATATATATATAAATTGCCTCATGCCAGTCTCCAAAAATCCTACACCTAGTATTGTCACTCTGCATTTTAATGGCATTGATACTAGCTCAGCTCTCCTAGTTGATCAGCTTAGTTGCTCAGGTGTGTATTCCATTCTTTTCAGTTTGCCTATTTTCTTCTGTTGTTGTTTCATTTTAATGACAACAAACTGTTTAAACTGCAAAATGTGGAGCTTGTGATAAAGATATTTAATTTTATGTAGGTTTACATGTATCATTCATATAATTATTTCAGGAGAATACTAGGCCTACATATGTGGTTATGCTTTGTCTACCAAAGGTCTAGCATTGTGAAAAATACTTGATAATTTGTAAATACTAAACAAAACAAACTATCCTCTTATGCACTCTAGCATAAGATAAAGAATGACCAAAATATGCACTTTTATTAATATGCAAGTTGAACTGATGATTAGTAAAACCAAACCACCTTTAGGATGACATGATTACTTTTTTATATACTCAGAAAAAACATGGTTCCGGTGGGGAGACAGTGGATGATAAAGTGGGGGAAGACTATGAGAGAGATGCTAGGGAGAGCTCACATCAGGAGATGGGACATAAGGAGACTGGACGGACTGAAAAGGGAGGGAAGACGACGTTAGCGAAGGAGAGGGGATGGAAGAATAAGGGAGGCAAGGCGACAGGACCGGGGGAGATGGGATCGAGGGAGACCGGAGGGAAGGCGACGTGGGCGAGGGTGACGGGAGCGAAGGAGATGGGAGGGAAGGTGATGTGAGTGAGGTAGATGGAAGGGGAGGCGAAATGAACGAAGGCAATAGAAGCGCAAGATAGTCAGGAGACGGGAGGGAAAGGTGACATGTCCATGGGTGAGAGGGAGATGGACAACAGGCTGCCAAGTGCCACGACTGCAGGACACATTGCGACAAAAGAGATCCGACGCAGGTGATAGAGAGGGTGAGGAGGAGAGCGAGGGTGTCTATGGGGGACTCAATAGTTAGGAAGACCGACAGAGCATTAAACAAGAGGGACGATGTGGTGGTTTGTTTCCTAGGGGCCAAGGCAAGGGAGGATCTATTTAGTACACGTATGAACGAATAACGTAGAGAGGGAGGGAACAACTGCCATAGTTACGAAATACAAGCAGTTAATCAGAACAAAGTAGACGCGAGTTTAAGTGCTGATATGAAAGTTTCAGAGCAGTGTGGTATTGCAGCTTCAAAAGGTAATCACATTCTTGGGTTGATGAGGAGAAATATAACATACAAGGAAAAAAGTTAATTACACCTCTGTATAAAGCAATAGTTAGACCTGTATACAGTATTCTATATACAAGCGTCGAGACCATAATATCGTCAGAAGGATATCGATACGTTTGAACGAATAAGAGGAGAGCAACTTCCAGAACTGAGACCTTAGTTTTGAACGACCGACAGAATGTGGTTTAACAACCCTAGAGACAAGAAGGTTAAGAGTAGACCAGGTTGAAATTTTAAAGATATTGAATGCGTATGAAAATATTGATAGAAATGTTTTTTTTTTCACTCAAGAAAGATAGTAGAATTAGAGGACATAAGGTAACATTAGTAAAGGATCAGTGTAGATTGGATATCAGGAAGTACTCGTTCTCACAGAGGACAATAAATTAAACGAATACATTATCTATAGATTGTGTAACTGCTAGCAGCGTGCATATGTTTAAAAACGAGGTTGACACATCTCAGGAGGGCGGGTTACACATAGATGAAAATTTTTTTACTCGATAAGCCAATGGCTTCCTTGTCCACTTGCCTTCTGGGCCTTTGCCTTGGATGGCAATCTTGTTAAATCGTAATTGTAAGCATAAGTACGTGCATATTTATTATGTATTAGTTCTATTGTAAAGCGCATTGATATGTTTAGTACATGAATATATGCTATAGAAGAACCGAAAGTTTATTTATATATGTATATGTGTGTATGTATGAATGTGTGTGTATATATATATATATATATATATATATATATATATATATATATATATATATATATATATATATATATATATATATATATATATATATATATATATATATACATATACATATGTATTATATTGTTTCCCGCCTAGCAAGTAAATGCTTTAAATGCACACTTACATACATAAGGGTTCCTTGTCCACCTGTCAACCCAGTTGCTGTAGACATCATTATTATCGTATTTTTCAGGTTCAGACAAGCCTGCTTGCGTAGTAAGGACAGTTGTAAGACATTTGCTAGTGTATCATATTTGCTATATGGTTTGCTAATCGACTAAACGGGTATTGCATTGCGATTTGCATTTCAGAAGAGAACTTCGACACATCGGCATCATGTCGTTCTGGAAAAGATTCCTGCCCAAGAGGTTTTGTCGGCCAGCTGAACCTGTTTCAGTAGCAGTTGAAGTCGTTGAAGGTGCTTGTTTACTACATACAAACTGCGGAGCCGTCCCTTCTATGCGTGCTGCAACCACCGACCCATCGAGTCCTGGAGAGGACGACGTCCCGTACACTGGCTACACTCCGGGGGCGTGCACCACACCGCATGACGTCCCGTACACTGGCCACACTCCGGGGGCGTGCACCACACCGCATGACGTCCCATACACTGGCCACACTCCGGGGGCGTGCACCACACCGCATGACGTCCCGTGTACTGTACGCACTCCGGGGGCGTGCACCACACCGCATGACGTCCCGTGTACTGTACGCACGCCGGGGGCGTGCACCACACCGCATGACGTCCCGTGTACTGTACGCACTCCGGGGGCGTGCACCACACCGCATGACGTCCCGTACACTGTACGCACTCCGGGGGCGTGCACCACACCGCATGACGTCCCGTACACTGTACGCACTCCGGGGGCGTGCACCACACCGCATGACGTCCCGTACACTGTACGCACTCCGGGGGCGTGCACCACACCGCATGACGTCCCGTACACTGTACGCACTCCGGGGGCGTGCACCACACCGCATGACGTCCCGTACACTGTACGCACTCCGGGGGCGTGCACCACACCGCATGACGTCTCGTACACTGTACGCACTCCGGGGGCGTGCACCACACCGCATGACGTCCCGTGTACTGTACGCACTCCGGGGGCGTGCACCACATCGCATGACGTCCCGTGTACTGTTCGCACTCCGGGGGCGTGCACCACACCGCATGACGTCTCGTACACTGTACACACTTCGGGGGCGTGCACCACACCGCATGACGTCCCGTGCCCTGTACACACTTCGGGGGCGTGCACCACACCGCATGACGTCTCGTACACTGTACACACTTCGGGGGCGTGCACCACACCGCATGACGTCCCGTGCCCTGTACACACTCCGGGTGCGTGCACCACACCGCATGACGTCTCGTACACTGTACGCACTCCGGGGGCGTGCACCACACCGCATGACGTCCCGTACACTGTACGCACTCCGGGGGCGTGCACCACACCGCATGACGTCCCGTACACTGTACACACTCCGGGGGCGTGCACCACACCACATGACGTCCCGTACACTGGTCACACTCCGGTCGCGTGCACCACACCGCATGACGTCTCGTACACTGTACACACTCCGGGGGCGTGCTCCACACCGCATGACGTCCCGTGCCCTGTACACACTCCGGGGGCGTGCTCCACACCCGGACAAGGTAACCCGTTGAGTGTCCAGTCGGCGGAGAGTCACAGCTTCCATTCGTGTGAACAGCTGAGTGGTCAGATCAAGAAAGGTCGCACAATCAAAGCATCCCATAATGCATCCCATAATGCAGTCGCAGAATCAGAAATTGACGGAAATGGCTGCGCTGAGGAACCAGATAAATCTGCTACACTATTAGGCGGATTGAGCAAGTGTGTGCTACCCGAGACTTGTATGGGCCGGACCAATGGTGATCTGCAGCAAGACATGATGTGTGGCGACCCGCCTGGCACGGTTGCCCCGCTGTGGTATCCCGAATACAAGCTTTCTAGCACATGTGACGAGAGCGACTTATTGCCTGGATGTGGTGTGTTAAGCACTACTCAGGTTCGAGGAAAAGAGGATCGCGAGATGAACATTTCGATGGACAACATATCTCAGATGATGAATGCGCAATTTGGAAATGCTAGCAGTACTAGAAGTATTGGGCATCCGAATATAACGGTTCAAGAAGATCCGGAGCGTAGAACTGTCGAAGAGACTCCAAAGTTTGTCGGTGAAGACACACCTGACGAGTTGTGTCGTAGCAGACAGAACCCCAAACAGAACACCCTGGCTAAATGCAGCGGCGCCAGGCCAAAGTCTGGAGGCCAACTGCACACATTTCCTATATTCGAGAACCCGAAAGAATCGAAAGAAAGCATCCGCAAAAAAGTATACAAGACACAACATGCAAAGTTGTCGCAACGTAACGCTTCAGCAATAAATCGACGTATCCAGGGAAAGGCTGATATTGTCGACATTCACGGCACCGCGAGACTTCAAGATAGACGCCAACGTCACGAGATGCTTCAATCCGAAAATAACAATGAGATCGGTTTGATTGACAGGTTTCCGTCGAGCCAGCAGTGCCATGGAATTGCTGCACAGTATGTGCACAGAAACCGTCGCGGCCTCGTTTTCGCAGCATCACAAGCGAATCGGGAGTGCAGGCAACGTTCCACTGACTGGGACCAAGTGACAGTTTTAACCATGCCAAACGTCGCAAGAACAAGTTCTGGGTCTCAGGGTAACAACCTTCATGTCGTAACACCGAAATGTCAGTCAAGTGCCACCGCACCCCGTTCAACCGACTGGGGTCAGAGGGCGAGCATAATCGCGGCATTGACAGCGACAGCAAGCGGACCAAGCGACGCCACACCAAATCATAACGGTGGCTTAATAACAGCTTCGTCCGCCCTTGATACGCGCAGCAACACTGCAAACAACGGGAAGACCTACACCGCTGACGTCAAGAAGAAGAACAGAAAACGTGGCCGAAATAAATGGTCCACTAAACACAACGAGGCGAACGTCAAATCAGACGACTCTGTTGTCAACATTGTATCAGTTTCAGCCATCGTCGATTCAGATTTGGACCAGAACATCCTGCTGAAGAAACAAAGGACGTTGTATAAACATGAACAGAAGATGAAGACCTTGCGAGATGCCTCTGACGAGCAGTTAGCAACTCGGCAAGAACTCAGAGCACAAAAGGTTGAGTTCGAGGTGAGCACTACGCGATTGCTAGCTCGGCTCAGAGTCGGTGGCTATGACACGACGTGTAATGAGACAGTGATGCAACTCCGACGGCGTTTCGGCGTTGAGTGTAAACGTCTCGAGACGGCGCTGCCAATATACGCGCGGCGAACAGACATCGTCGAGACAGTGCGAGGTAACGCGGTCTGCGTCGTGCTAGGCGAGACGGGCTCCGGCAAGAGCACGCAGCTGCCACAGTACGTGTACGAGGAGGGGGCGGCGCCGGGCGGGAAGATCGTGTGCACACAACCGCGCAAGGTGGCCGCTGTCAGTCTGGCGACGCGCGTCGCGCATGAACTCGCCACGCCACTAGGCGGCGATCTCGTCGGCTACCATGTTGGGATGCAGCGGAAAAAGAGCGACGATACGGCCCTACTCTACGTCACTGATCACGTGCTACTGAACGAGTGTCTGCGAGATCCACTGCTCAGTGCCTACTCTTGTATCATCATAGACGAGGCTCACGAGAGAAGCATATTTACCGATCTGCTGTTAGGCATGGTGAAACGCTGTCTCACCGACAGAAACGATCTGCGGGTGATCATCACCTCAGCAACAATAGACCCAGAATTGTTCGTACATTACTTCGGAGGCTGTCCAGTGCTGGAGGTACAGGGTCGTACATACCCCGTCGGTGTCCACTATGAGGCCGGGAGTGACCAGCCGGACAGTGGAGGCTACCTTAGTCGTGTCTTTCAGAAGGTGAAACAGATCCATACCAACGAACTGCCTGGGGACGTTCTCGTGTTTGTGCCGTCCGCACTCGACACTGAGAAGGGTTGTGAGGCGACAAGACAGCTTGGCGACGTCGTCTCTCTGCCGCTGCACGGCGGACTGCCGCCCAAAGAGCAGCAGAAGGTGTTTGACCCGGAGGTCAACGGATACAGAAAGATCGTGTTTGCCACCAACTGTGCCGAGACGTCGGTCACGGTGCCTGGCATCAGGTACGTTGTCGACACCGGCCTGGCGAAGGAGCGCACCTATGACACAAAACTGAACGTCAGCTCGCTCAAACTCAGCGTCATCAGTCGCAGCTCGGCCGAGCAGCGCAAGGGACGCGCCGGTCGGACGGCGCCCGGGACATGCTACAGACTCTACAGCGCTGAATGCTACAACAACATGACGCCAGCGTCGACTCCGGAGATACTCCGAGTTCATATCGGCCAGGCTCTGCTCAAACTGATGGACATCGGCGTCGATGACCCAGCCTCGTTCGATTATGTTGAACCTCCACCGCCTGCAGCCCTGGAAGCGGCCGCCGTAGCCTTAGAGTCGCTTGGAGCGACTACTGACGGCCGAATTAACGACATTGGTCGAAAATTGTCACGTCTGAACGTGCATCCGCGTCTAGGCAAGGTAATACTTCTTGCCATCGCAGCCGGCGTCGGCTACGAAGGTCTGGTTGCGACTGCGCTGTCGACGGTTGGAGGGTACGTGTTCTTCCGCGGCGTAGGCGACAGCGAACAACAGACGGCGGACAGGAACAAATTCCGGATTTGCGAGGAGTCTGGCGACGTGCTCACATTCGTCTCGCTCTACAAACAATGGACGGCACAGCCAGAGCGGGCCAAGAACAGGTGGTGTGTCGAGAACAGCGTCAACGCCAAGTTCATGCGACTGGCGAGAGACAGCATTACGGACACCAAGCGAACGCTGAAGCGAGATCTCCACGTCGACGTGAAGCAGGGGCCTATGAAGACGGATGCCGTCGACCAACTGGTGGAAATTCTGCTTGAGTGCTATGCCGACAACTTGTGCTTCTTCAGTGGGCACCAACGAACCGGGTACTGGATGGCGACGGGTGCAGGAACGGGTGGGAAAACTCTCCATTTGCACCCGTCGTCTGCACTTGCTTCGCTCGGGGCTCAGCCGTGCTGGATCATCTATGAAAACGTTATAATAACGTCACGACCGTACATGACGAACGTGACGGCTATTGAAAATGGTCTCATCGAACGATTGGTTGCAAAGGACAGACTGTCGGGGGTAAATGTCACCGCCCTATCTCGACAACAGCTACGCGCATGCCCTCTGCCGCCGGTTGGCCTCAGCGTCTTGCGGGCACTGACGGGCCGTGGCTTAGAGCATCTGAAGCGTCTCGAGAAGGAGATGAGACGTCGCTGCGAGACGGAAGTGTTGATGTTGGAAGCGTCTTTCAGTGAATCCAGACTCATCGTCTACGCCATGCCGCACCTCGAGGAAGCAGCGGCTGCCGTTATTACCGAGAGCATTGTCAATGAGAAGGCTCGTCTGGCGGCCGAGTGTTCCGAGGTGGCACTTGGAGATGGTGGCGGTGGCGTGAGAGTGGTGCTCGGTCGTGGAGGGGCCGTCGCCCGTCTGCTCATGCCGAGCGAGTACCGTACCGTTGTCATCACTGACGCTTCCGACGACGCCGAAGTCTTAGACGCACTGCGTCGGATCGGCCCCGTGGTGAAGTATACAAAGTCCAAGGCAAAAAACACGTCGCGACGTTGGGGGGAGGTCACGTTCGACCAGCCAGAGCACGCACTCCGAGCCGTGAATGACAACAATTACGTGTTCTCTGCGAGGCCAGTAGGTGGCTCTGCCCGCTCCGCTGCTAACTCTACATTCACACTCAAAGCAAACTGGTGCCGTCGACCGTCGAGAGGGTTCGCGTTTGTCACGATGACATATCCTGAAGATGTAAGTTGTGTCAGCGGTCGTAATTTGTTGATTCGTGGAAGGTCCATTGACGTCAACGTGAGCCGGAAGAACATCATGGAGCTGTACCTGAACAAACTGCCGCTGGACGTGGACAACGCAGACATTTTGACGGCGCTCAAACGTTCCGTTGACGACGACCATCTGTCAGTATCTAAGGTGGTCATCCCGCGCGAAAATGTTGGCGCTACCACCCCTAGCGAATTGGACCTTGTAAAATCTAATTTGTCTGCAGCGATCAAGACACACGTATCAACAGGGGATTACCAGCTCGAAATGATCCCACCGAGAGAGAAGGACTTTGACTATAACGCATGGATTAGTTTCACCAACGCCGCTGACGGAATGATGGCGTTGCGTGCTTTGAATGGCCATGTGACTATCGGCAGCAAACCGGTCACTTTCACGGCCGATCTGCGTACCTCGTTGACCGTCACAAGACCGGTGTATGACACAATTCGAGAGGAATTGGAGCAGGTGATTCAGTTGTGTAGACGAGATGGCAGCATCGTGACAGTTTCCAAAAAAACAGGACCAGATGCCTACATCGTTGTCGTGCGGATACACACGGACAGCCTTCTTGGACTTCAGATGGCCGCAGATGCCGTCAGACGCGTTATCCAGCCGAAGATCGTCCAGTTCGAGTCGATGGAGGCGTTCCGCAGCGTCACGGGCCCGGCCGGGCGAGAGCAGCTACGACGCATTGAGGCGGACACGGGTGCGAACATCACGGTCGACGGACGTGTGATGAGCCTGCTCGTCCACGGATCAGAGACTGCGCAGCAACGAGCTGTGAAGTTAGTTGATGGATTCGTCCAGGCCAACAAGGCACTGGTGAGGAAGGAGTTGTTGCTTGACATCGTTAACCGCAGTAACACGGTCCGATTGATGAAATGGCTTCTCACCAAATACGGCGTCCACCTGGAGAAGCTGGAACGCGACTCGGGGGCGCACTACCTCGAGCTGCGACTACGACGTCACGCGCTGGTATTCCGCGGTACGGAGGATGCATATGCGTCCCTGCAGAGAGCGTTGCGGGAAGATGAGGCGCAACTGACAGACGGGCCAACAACGGCGCCATCTGCCCACAATCCGACCTGCCCCGTGTGTTTCTGCCCAGTCGAAGACAGCGACATCTACCGACTGGAGTACTGCGGACACGCCTACTGTCGGCAGTGCTTTGGCGCACTGCTCGAACACAAGTGTCGTGATGCTGAGTTCCCCGTGACGTGTGTGCAAGAGGAATGCGGTGAGTCCATCGTTCACCGGGACCTGACCAGCCTATTCAGACGGTCAGTTGACGCTCACTGGCATCGAGCGGCCGTCGAGAGTTTTGTGAAGACGAACCGCGAGCAGTACCACTACTGCGTCACGCCCGACTGCCCGACGGTGTACCGCGGGGCGGCAGCGGCACGTGACGAGGGCGTCCGCTTCACGTGCACAGAGTGTTCCGTGTTGCTGTGCACCGCTTGTCACGTGCAGTATCACGCTGGGGTCACGTGTGCAGCGTACCAGGCGATGAAGCGAGATGACAACGCCGACATAAAAACGTGGCTCAGCGAAGACTCTGCTATTCGAGCTCTGTGCCCCTCATGTGCGATGCCTATAGAGAAAGATGGCGGATGCGATCACATGCAGTGTTCCGGATGTCACGTGCACATATGCTGGAAGTGCAAGGAAGTGTTCCAAAGTACCGAAGAAACGTACAACCATTTGGTTAAACACCATGGCGGAATAGGCCTATGATGTTCTCGGATAATGGAAAACTGACTTCTGTTTTCACGGATCTTTAGACAATTAGACTCTCGTGGTCAGAGGTGGTCACGAAACACACGTGGTCTACTAACATTCAGAATTTCCAGTGTATTTTACCATCCGAATCAACAAACTGCAGTGGGAAAGGGTTAGGGTTAGTGGGAACGTGGAGGTGCCGTTGGTTTATCAAGATACAAAAAAATGGCTGGTGCGATCACATGGAGTGTACCGGTTGTCACGTGCACACATAATGGAAGTGCAATCACTGTTCCAAAGTAAGGGGGAAACGTGCAACCACATGTGTAAACTTAACGGCGGAATCGTAGATCTAGATGCAACCGCAGACCTATGAGCAATACCGGCAAATTTTGACGCAATGAACGATCTGTTGGATAGTGACAGTCAGATTGTCCAGTATATTCCTTACTATATTAAGATTTAACAAGATACCCATCCGAAGCTACAATCTAATGTAACCACTGTTAACCTGTGTGGCCCACCGTCTACGATATACCGACTAATGTGACCACATAACATGTATGGCCCACCGTCTACGGTATTGAGACTAATGTAGCCACTGTTAACATGTATGGCCCACCGTCTATGGTATACAGACTAATGTAACCACTGTTAACCTGTGTGGCCCACCGTCTACGGTATTGAGACTAATGTAGCCACTGTTAACATGTATGGCCCACCGTCTATGGTATACAGACTAATGTAGCCACTGTTAACCTGTGTGGCCCACCGTCTACGGTATTGAGACTAATGTAACCACTGTTAACCTGTGTGGCCCACCGTCTACGATATACAGACTAATGTAGCCACTGTTAACCTGTGTGGCCCACCGTCTACGATATACAGACTAATGTAGCCACTGTTAACCTGTGTGGCCCACCGTCTACGATATACAGACTAATGTAGCCACTGTTAACCTGTGTGGCCCACCGTCTACGATATACAGACTAATGTAGCCACTGTTAACCTGTGTGGCCCACCGTCTACGGTATTGAGACTAATGTAACCACTGTTAACCTGTGTGGCCCACCGTCTACGGTATAGAGACTAATGTAGCCACTGTTAACCTGTGTGGCCCACCGTCTACGGTATTGAGACTAATGTAACCACTGTTAACCTATGTGGCCCACCGTCTACGGTATTGAGACTAATGTAACCACTGTTAACCTGTGTGGCCCACCGTCTACGGTATTGAGACTAATGTAACCACTGTTAACCTGTATGGCCCACCGTCTACGGTATTGAGACTAATGTAACCACTGTTAACCTGTGTGGCCCACCGTCTACGGTATTGAGACTAATGTAACCACTGTTAACCTGTATGGCCCACCGTCTACGGTATTGAGACTAATGTAGCCACTGTTAACCTGTGTGGCCCACCGTCTACGGTATTGAGACTAATGTAACCACTGTTAACCTGTATGGCCCACCGTCTACGGTATTGAGACTAATGTAACCACTGTTAACCTGTGTGGCCCACCGTCTACGGTATTGAGACTAATGTAACCACTGTTAACCTGTGTGGCCCACCGTCTACGGTATTGGGACTAATGTAACCACTGTTAACCTATGTGGCCCACCGTCTACGGTATTGAGACTAATGTAACCACTGTTAACCTGTATGGCCCACCGTCTACGGTATTGAGACTAATGTAGCCACTGTTAACCTGTGTGGCCCACTGTCTACGGTATTGAGACTAATGTAGCCACTGTTAACCTGTGTGGCCCACCGTCTACGGTATTGAGACTAATGTAACCACTGTTAACCTGTGTGGCCCACCGTCTACGGTATTGGGACTAATGTAACCACTGTTAACCTGTGTGGCCCACCGTCTACGGTATTGAGACTAATGTAGCCACTGTTAACCTGTGTGGCCCACTGTCTACGGTATTGAGACTAATGTAGCCACTGTTAACCTGTGTGGCCCACCGTCTACGGTATTGAGACTAATGTAACCACTGTTAACCTGTGTGGCCCACCGTCTACGGTATTGAGACTAATGTAGCCACTGTTAACCTGTGTGGCCCACCGTCTACGGTATTGAGACTAATGTAGCCACTGTTAACCTGTGTGGCCCACCGTCTACGGTATTGAGACTAATGTAACCACTGTTAACCTGTGTGGCCCACCGTCTACGGTATTGAGACTAATGTAACCACTGTTA
Organism: Lamellibrachia columna; assembly: GCA_963662155.1. Classification (NCBI taxonomy): domain Eukaryota; kingdom Metazoa; phylum Annelida; class Polychaeta; order Sabellida; family Siboglinidae; genus Lamellibrachia; species Lamellibrachia columna. Next base: position 589,416 of record OY759275.1, read on the forward strand.
ACCTGTGTGGCCCACCGTCTACGGTATTGAGACTAATGTAGCCACTGTTAACCTGTGTGGCCCACTGTCTACGGTATTGAGACTAATGTAGCCACTGTTAACCTGTGTGGCCCACCGTCTACGGTATTGAGACTAATGTAACCACTGTTAACCTGTGTGGCCCACCGTCTACGGTATTGGGACTAATGTAACCACTGTTAACCTGTGTGGCCCACCGTCTACGGTATTGAGACTAATGTAGCCACTGTTAACCTGTGTGGCCCACCGTCTACGGTATTGAGACTAATGTAACCACTGTTAACCTGTGTGGCCCACCGTCTACGGTATTGGGACTAATGTAGCCACTGTTAACCTGTGTGGCCCACTGTCTACGGTATTGAGACTAATGTAACCACTGTTAACCTGTGTGGCCCACCGTCTACGGTATTGAGACTAATGTAGCCACTGTTAACCTGTGTGGCCCACCGTCTACGGTATTGAGACTAATGTAGCCACTGTTAACCTGTGTGGCCCACCGTCTACGGTATTGAGACTAATGTAACCACTGTTAACCTGTGTGGCCCACCGTCTACGGTATTGAGACTAATGTAGCCACTGTTAACCTGTGTGGCCCACCGTCTACGGTATTGAGACTAATGTAACCACTGTTAACCTGTCTACGGTATTGAGACTGCTGGCATTGACATAATCAGTAGATAATTTAGTCAGTTTGTTTATTGTCCTGAGTGAGAGTGCATATTAGCAATGATGTCTCTACCAGTTTACTACATCTTTGGTAGAAGTTATGTTATACATAGATATCCGATTGTACTACATTGAAACGCCTCGTGAGCTATGAGTTAATATTAATATAATAATTTTTATACCGCTTTTTTTACTACTGACAAAACTCTTGTTCAATTGAATTTTTATTGGTTGCCGTTTGATAGTAATTCTGTACGAGTGGTTAACATCCGTCAGTATATTTCATTTATCTATTAATTGTTAGCTTATAAAGTGGCTATGGGGAAACGAAAAGTATTGATGAATCCGAAGTTGTCTTTTGTTGTATTTTATCTAGGGGTTGATGAAGATTCGTTTGAATATGGTGTTTATTATACGTCATTTACGTGTTCTAATTTCACGAACCTTGTAAATTATCGGTTGACTTTCTATTGACTTTATTAGGCTAAGGTCACCCAAAGCGCGTACATTAATCACGAGCATCAGCTGTTATCCTACATGGTGTGGACAATTAAAATTCATTAGTAAACTAATACTTCAACGCGTTTGCGTTGCATTAATTCAGGTCTTAATTCATTTGTTTTGTCTAGGTTCATTCATTCTAAAAATGCTATGCCATTCGTGCAGTGTGTTCTGCAGTTTCTCCTGCTAGCGGCCACCGCGGTTCTTCCAGTACTCACACAGTCCATTGGTCATGTTCATCACCACAATGAACAACAGGGATCCAAGGCCTATTCCAGAGATGCCAACTTCCAAACAATCGGAGTAATGTCAAAGCCCTGCCGGCGACTGACAAAGTAATAATGTTGTGGCAAAGCCCTGGCGGCGACTGACAAAGTAATACTGTTGTGGCAAAGCCATGGCGGCGACTGACAAAGTAATAATGTTGTGGCAAAGCCCTGGCGGCGACTGACAAAGTAATACTGTTGTGGCAAAGCCATGGCGGCGACTGACAAAGTAATAATGTTGTGGCAAAGACCTGGCGGCGACTGACAAAGTAATAATGTTGTGGCAAAGCCATGGCGGCGACTGACAAAGTAATAATGTTGTGGCAAAGCCATGGCGGCGACTGACAAAGTAATAATGTTGTGGCAAAGACCTGGCGGCGACTGACAAAGTAATAATGTTGTGGTAAAAACCTGGCGGCGACTGGCACAGTAATAATGTTGTGGTAAAAACCTGGCGGCGACTGACAAAGTAATAATGTTGTGGCAAAGACCTGGCGGCGACTGACAAAGTAATAATGTTGTGGTAAAAACCTGGCGGCGACTGGCACAGTAATAATGTTGTGGTAAAAACCTGGCGGCGACTGACAAAGTAATAATGTTGTGGCAAAGCCCTGGCGGCGACTGACAAAGTAATAATGTGGTAAAAAATTGGCGACGACTGACACAGTAATAATGTTGTGGCAAAGCCCTGGCGGCGACTGACAAAGTCGGTTGCAGCAAAATTGAAGGTGTTGGCGGAGGAGTGTGTATGGGAGTATCCCCTCTCCCACTGGGGGAGTGTATGGGGGTATCCCCTCTCCCACTGGGGGAGTGTAAGAGGGTATCCCCTCTCCCACTGGGAGTGTGTATGGGGGTATCCCCTCTCCCACTGGGAGTGTGTATGGGGGTATCCCCTCTCCCACTGGGGGAGTGTATGGGGGTATAACCCTCTCCCACTGGGGGAGTGTATGGGGGTATCCACTCTCCCACTGGGAGTGTGTATGGGGGTATCCACTCTCCCACTGGGGGAGTGTATGGGGGTATCCACTCTCCAACTGGGGGAGTGTATGGGGGTATCCCCTCTCTCACTGGGAGTGTGTATGGGGGTATCCCCTCTCCCACTGGGAGTGAATGGGGGTATCCCCTCTCCCACTGGGGGATTGTATGGGGGTATCCACTCTCCCACTGGGGGAGTGTATGGGGGTATCCCCTCTCCCACTGGGAGTGTGTATGGGGGTATCCACTCTCCCACTGGGGGAGTGTATGGGGGTATCCCCTCTCCCACTGGGAGTGTGTATGGGGGTATCCCCTCTCCCACTGGGAGTGTGTATGGGGTATCCCTCTCCCACTGGGGGAGTGTATGGGGATATCCCCTCTCCCACTGGGGGAGTGTATGGGGGTATCCACTCTCCTACTGGGGGTGTGTATGGGGGTATCCACTCTCCCACTGGGGGAGTGTATGGGGGTATCCACTCTCCCACTGGGAGTGTGTATGGGGGTATCCACTCTCCCACTGGGGGAGTGTATGGGGGTATCCCTGGGAGTGTGTATGGGGGTATCCCCTCTCCCACTGGGGGAGTGTATGGGGGTATCCCCTCTCCCACTGGGGGAGTGTATGGGGGTATCCCCTCTCCCACTGGGGTGTGTATGGGGGTATCCACTCTCCCACTGGGGGAGTGTATGGGGTTATCCCCTCTCCCACTGGGAGTGTGTATGGGGGTATCCCCTCTCTCACTGGGAGTGTGTATGGGGGTATCCCCTCTCCCACTGGGGGAGTGTATGGGGGTATCCACTCTCCCACTGGGGGAGTGTATGGGGGTATCCCCTCTCCCACTGGGAGTGTGTATGGGGGTATACCCTCTCCCACTGGGGGAGTGTATGGGGGTATCCCCTCTCCCACTGGGGGAGTGTATGGGGGTATCCCCTCTCCCACTGGGGGAGTGTATGGGGGTATCCCCTCTCCCACTGGGAGTGTGTATGGGGGTATCCACTCTCCCACTGGGGGAGTGTATGGGGGTATCCACTCTCCCACTGGGGGAGTGTATGGGGGTATCCCTCTCCCACTGGGGGAGTGTATGGGGGTATCCCCTCTCCCACTGGGAGTGTGTATGGGGGTATCCACTCTCCCACTGGGGGAGTGTATGGGGGTATCCACTCTCCCACTGGGAGTGTGTATGGGGGTATCCACTCTCCCACTGGGAGTGTGTATGGGGGTATCCACTCTCCCACTGGGGGAGTGTATGGGGGTATCCCCTCTCCCACTGGGAGTGTGTATGGGGTTATTCACTCTCCCACTGGGGGAGTGTATGGGGTATCCCCTCTCCCACTGGGAGTGTGTATGGGGGTATCCACTCTCCCACTGGGGGAGTGTATGGGGGTATCCACTTTCCCACTGGGGGAGTGTATGGGGGTATCCACTCTCCCACTGGGAGTGTGTATGGGGGTATCCCTTCTCCCACTGGGAGTGTGTATGGGGGTATTCACTCTCCCACTGGGGGAGTGTATGGGGGTATCCCCTCTCCCACTGGGAGTGTGTATGGGGGTATCCCCTCTCCCACTGGGGGAGTGTATGGGGGTATCCACTCTCCCACTGGAATTGGGGAGTCTGGAATGTATGCTCTATGATGCATAATTTAAGAGCCATCTGAGCATCAATTTGGGTTCCCGGAAATTAAGTTGTTTTTAAAGAAAAATATTAAAAAAATTTATCAAATGGCTGTATTATTAGATGATAGACTTTCACTCCAATGTACCGAAATGTGCGTAAAATCATCATTATCAAGAATGTGAAATATACATAAGTTATTTAGTTCACTCTTGATCATTATTAATTATGTGTTAAAACGTATATAATTTTATGTAAAACATATATATATATATATATATATATATATATATATATATATAATTATATTTTAACATATAATTAAGAATGATCAAGAGTGAACCATTATGAAGAACATTACCTAGGTAGTTGTAAATGTTTAGTGATAGCCCGCCAGATGGCGAAACTAGTCGACAGTCACAGAGCATTTATTTTGTAGATTATTTTGTTCACTTTACCGTATTATACCATACTATAATATATCGTACTATATTATATAGCTAATTTGTTGATTTTATATGTTCTCTATTTCACATACAATCTGATAGCCACATAGTATATTACTTTCTACTTAAAGCTAAGTTACTGTATTACTGTGTTATACACACCACAATTAATACATGGCAGTTTCTATGACCTGGCTGCCTTATCATTGTACTGTGCAATCTTAATAAAGAGCTTCTGCCGTGAGACCTATGCCGAGTGCAAATGCATTCGTGTAATTCGTTGACGTGCTCACTGAGTCCTTATGCTACCTGCCGGATTGGCTAAGTCTAAGGCGTTCGTGGCATAAGGGGATAGTTGACCAGGCCAATCCTGGCTACCTCTTTGGTAATCACAGTGTTCACACCAGTTCGGGGAACAACAGTAGTTATCACTATCGCCAATGACAGTAATGACCATGGGCATGGACATGTTTCGACAAACATCGACATCGTAGCGACGTAGGCATGTGGCACATAAACGTCATCAATCATGAGGAATACAAGTTATATAAATGTCGTAACTACATAATTAATGTTGCTCAGGCAAACATGTTAACACAACATGACCAACCACATCATACATCTATGCTATCAGTGGTACACTCGCCCTGAGTCTAGCTTTCCTCACTGGCACTGCTATCAGTGGTCCACTCGCCCTGAGTCCAGCTTTCCTCACTGGCACTGATCGCGGCGTGCGAGATTTTTTTTTCGTAGATTGCCTCCGGGCATAAACGGTTCATTTGCATATATAGGTCTCTTGATTGACACACGGACGACGTCATCAGTAGAGAAGTGCGAATGCTTGTGCTTCGGACGCCGATGTGGCGGCTTGCGGTTGAATTTAACGAACGTTGTAATCTCTGCCAGTTATGGTGGCCGAGAAGGAGCGATGCGCGGTGTGATGCAACATGTGATGGAGCGATGCGCGGTGTGATGCAACATGTGATGGAGCGATGCGCGGTGCGATGCAACATGTGATGGAGCGATGCGCGATGCGATGCAACATGTGATGGAGCGATGCGCGGTGTGATGCAACATGTGATGGAGCGATGCGCGGTGCGATGC
>OY759275.1:597500-712500 GCA_963662155.1 Lamellibrachia columna
TAGCCTTTGTAGGTAAACAAAATAATTGCCAACAAAGGTGGTAACACACTGTCTTCTACATCACTAACTTTCTTATCATTTGATCGTTTAATATAAGGTACTGCACATATTTTTTAGTGATCACCCATTGTTGTCATATGTGATACTAGTAACCGGGTGAAATATTTCGTAATAGCACTGCTAATAAAACAGTAATTTACCAAAGAGCAATATTGTGATACCTTCGAGATCTTGCAAGAAACCCCGCCAGTGCACTTCCGTGCGCAACTCGCGTCTTCTTCTGTTGCTTCCCTCCTCGCTGAATATGACGCGAAACAAGCTGTCCACTTGCGTGGAATCGAGTTTGTGGTCGCAGTGAGTGAACAGCGGTTTCAAAGCTTCTGGATTCTGCATAACCTCTTGGAATACGCCAAGGCATGAAAGACCCTCTTTGAATCTACAACTTTAACTACACATAAATGTGTGTTAGGTTAATTTAAAAATGTCATTACTTTAGTTGTGCACATTTACTTAAATGTCTCATTATGGGCTTCTTCAGATATCAGATTGATATCATAGCGTATAATAGAACGGCTGTCGATCACCCCAGTCAAAGCAAAATAGAATGCCTGATATGCATATGTTGTGTAAAAATATTTAGGTTTTATTCGAATGATATATCCTCTTATGTAAAGTGCGTATAGCAGGTGATGGGAAGTGACCGCCGTTGCGGCAGCGTGACGAACTAATAGAGTAGTTGTTACACTGTAGTAGTAGCCCAAGTGTGAACAAGTCAACTAAGGACACAAAAGGGACATGCCTAAGTGCTAACAGACACACATTTAGCAAATTTTAGTACAATATTCTCCCTCTATAAGGTCTGGTAAAGTAACTGTTGCACGCACTGCTCAAAGGCACTCGTCCTCCTCCTACACACGATGTGGCTTGTCAAGACCTCCACCAACTCCGCTTTCATCGCAAAGTTATCCAACTGCACAGCGCCGATGTATGCAATGACGCTCTCTGCACAGCGCCGATGTATGCAATGACGCTCTCCAAACGGTGTGATGCATCCAGGAATGTTTCTTCGTCTGGTGCATCATCTTAAGTAGTAAATAAGTACGAAATCGATTCTGCGCAGGACATTGCAAATATGACAGTGTCATGATATTTCATTTAGCACAACCATACTAATTGCAAGTTCCATTCAATACGTCTGATAAAAAAGTACACTCTACTTGTCAAGTAGTTAAGATGAAAACTCATTTGCAGTGCAACCTTACTTCAGTCCGCATGGGACCATGTTCTAAACAAGAGACACTGATATTTATTGTATTTCTGATTTTAGATCAGTGGCATATATCATGTGATGTAGAAAATAATTGCAGGTATTTAGAGTATAATTCAATGTACGTACATACATACGTACGTACGTACGTATATATATATATATATATATATATATATATATATATATATATATATATATATACATACACACATACATACATAAATACATACATACATACATACATACATAGGTACATACATATATACATACATACATACATAAATACATACATACATACGTACGTACGTACATACATACATACATGCATGCATGCATACATACATACATACATACATACATACATACATACATACATACATACATACATACATACATACATACATACATACATACATACATACATACATACTTACATACATACATACATTTAACAAGATTTAACAAGATTGCCATCCCAAACAACATAGTTCCAGATGGCAAGTGGACAAGTAAGCCATTGGCTTATCGAGAGTCCAACAATTTTCTCATCTATGTGTAACCCGCCCTTATCAAATCTGTCAATTCTATTTTTTAACATATTCACACTACTAGCATTAACACAATCATTTGGCAGTTTGTTCCATTCATTTATCATCCTCTGTGAGAATGCTTGAATACAATATTCCAAATTTGGTCTGACTATTGCTTTGTACAGGGGTACAATTAGCTGTTTCTCCTTATACGTGATAGTTCTCCTAATTAGCCCTATAATTTGATTTCCTTTCGAAGCAGCAATCCCACATTGCTCTGAAACTTTCATGTCAGCACAAAATGTTACTCCTAAGTCCTTTTCTTGTGTGGTTCTACCTAGTACAGCATCCCCCATTGTATATTCTTCGTCCATGTTTCCATGTCCTATGTGTATACATTTACGCTTCCCAAAATTTAATAACATTTGCCATTTTTCTGATCATTTAATTAATTTATCTAGATCATCCTGTAACCTTTGTTTATCTGTATCATTAGTAACCTTTCTGAATACTTTTGTGTCATCTGCAAATTTTAGTACTTTGCTAGATATGTCTTCCAAATCATTTATACATATATATATATATATATATATATATATATATATATATATATATATTAAAAACAGTATAGGGCCTAATACTGATCCTTGTGGTACCCCACTCAAAACAGATTTCCAGTTTTAAATCTCACCATCTACTATTACGCTCTGTCTTCTGTGTGTAAGCCACTTTTCTATCCAGTTGATTACATCATTACCTATGCCATTGGCTTTTAGTTTAAGTAACAATCTTTGATGTGACACTTTATCGAAAGCTTTCTGAAAATCTAAGTAAGAGATAAGGTCGGACCACTGGAAAACAACGGGGGAAACATAATTTCAGACGGGTTTCAAATGGCAGAGGTCCTGAATGAGTATTTCAGCTCAGTTTTTACCACAGAAGATATCGGCTCACTTCGAGTTCCATTTACTAAATTTGAGGGCACTAAATCAGAACACTTATGGCATTTATTTGTAACTCCTGAAATGATAACACAGAAAATTATGAAGATGAGAGATAATAAATCACCTGGAGTTGATGGGATACCACCAAAACTGCTTAAGGAAATTGTTGAGCAAATTAGTACACCACTTGCAAAATTGTTTAACTTGTCACTAGAAGAAGGAGTAGTTCCTTCAGAACGGAAAGAAGCAAATATTACGACACTATTTAAGAAGGGATCGAGGACCACATGGTGGAAACATAAATTAATAAATAAATCTCAACATGGGTTCCTAAAAGCAAGGTCATTTCTAACCAATCTCTTATGTTTTTTTGAAGAAATTACAAAGTGGGTAGATGACGGGTCACCAGTGGATGTTGTCTACTTAGATTTTCAGAAAGCTTTTGATAAAGTGCCACATCAAAGATTGTTACTTACTGGATAGAAAAGTGTCTTACACACAGAAAACAGAGAGTAATAGTAGATGATGAGATTTCAAACTGGAAATATGTTTTGAGTGGGGTACCACAGGGATCAGTATTAGGCCCTATACTGTTATATATATATATATATATATATATATATATATATATATATATATATATATATATAACTGATTTGGAAGATGACATATCTAGCAAAGTACTCAAATTTGCAGATGACACAAAAGTATTCAGAAAGGTTACTAATGATATAGATAAACAAAGTTTACAGGATGATCTAGATAAACTAGTTAAATGGTCAGAAAAATGGCAAATGTTATTCAATTTTGGGAAGCGTAAATGTATACACATAGGACATGGAAACATGGACGAAGAATATAAAATGGGGGATGCTGTACTAGGTAGAACCATACAAGAAAAGGACTTAGGAATAACGTTTAGTGCTGACATGAACGTTTCAGATCAATGTGGGATTGCTGGTTCGGAAGGAAATCAATTTCTAGGGCTAATTAGGATAACTATCATGTATAAGGAGAAACAGCTAATTGTACCCCTGTACAAAGCAATAGTTAGATAGTTAGATATATATATATATATATATATATATATATATATATATATATATATATTCACACTACAACTATTCTTACCAGATACATATATCCACATATACAGTTTTGCAGTTCTCCTGGCTTTCAAACACGCTCGAATCTCGCAGACCTTTCAATGCCAGCCGCATAAACTCCCGTGTAGGGCCATCGTCGTCGATGCCGTCCTTTCCAGAAAAACGAACACTGAGAAGTCTGTTGTCCAGGAACGTGGCCCTACTGAAGCCTCGTCTTGCTCCATATAATACCTCATCTCGTGTCACATTAATGACATTGCGACGTCCGTCTTTGTCAAGCTGATACCTTAGTCGGATTAATATTCATATAATGTTCAGGTGTCTCCGTTCTATATTTGGAATCAACAGGAATAAATATAACCAAAAGGAATACGTATAGCGTATGCGTGTAGAATAAGTAGAATAAGTATAGCGTATGCGTGTAGAATAAGTAGAATAAGTATAGCGTATGCGTGTAGAATACAAATTTTATCTGAAACGAAACATCCTAATGTTTTGTTTATAATGCAGTGAATGCAGTGAATGCAGTGAATGCAGTGAACGCAGTGAATACTATAGGACAATGAGTACTTTCAATACTTCATGTTCCAGGGTTATGTTAGCTGATTGCAAATAAAATATGAATTTTAAATATTCAAACTTAACTTGGCAAGTAATCATTGTTTAACAGTGACGTAAGAATATCCATGAAATTGCATATCATGACACTATATTTGTACAATGTGACACTTTTTCAAGAGGCGAGAGTTTACTTTTGCATCATAAACTACAAACACCCACCTCTGTTGTGAACTGCCATCTTCCCCCTGGTTATCGCCCACTGCACCAGGTGTCGACGTCTTAGATGTCGACTGATCTGCAGCTCCAGATAAACACTGAAGAGAACATGACAATAGCACAATTATATGTCACGAATGACTGATATCAAATATAACATTAGGGTTACTGCATGTAAGCTTTGGACAAACCAGTGCATTGTGTTGGAACATGTTTACTCGGTACAATACGTGACGAATACAATTATGGATTATTGATATTTAACATAAAAACAGAACCATGTTTTATTTTAATGACACTCCTCAGTTGACTCCAAAAGAGTGATGAATACTAACAATTACAACAGTAATACCAATGTCAATAATAACAGTTACAACAGTAATACCAATGTCAATACTAACAGTTACAACAGTAATACCAATGTCAATAATAACAGTTACAACAGTAATACCAATGTCAATACTAACAGTTACAACAGTAATACCAATGGCAGTACTAACAGTTACAACAGTAATATCAATGGCAATACTAACAGTTACAACAGTAATATCAATGTCAATACTAACAGTTACAACAGTAATACCAATGTCAATACTAACAGTTACAACAGTAATACCAATGTCAATACTAACATTTACAACAGTAATACCAATATCAATACTAACAGTTACAACAGCAATACCAATGCCAATACTAACAGTTACAACAGTAATACCAATGTCAATACTAACAGTTACAACAGTAATACCAATGGCAATACTAACAGTTACAACAGTAATACCAATGTCAATACTGACCGTTACAACAGTAATACCAATGTCACTACTAACAGTTACAACAGCAATACCAATGTCAATACTAACATTTACAACAGTAATACCAATGGCAATACTAACATTTACAACATTAATACCAATGTCAACAATAATAGTTACAACAGTAATACCAATGTCAATGCTAACAGTTACAACAGTAATATCAATGGCAATACTAACAGTTACAACAGTAATAACAATATCAATACTAACAGTTACAACAGTAATACCAATGTCAATACTAACATTTACAACAGTAATACCAATGACAATATTAACAGTTACAACAGTAATACCAATGGCAATACTAACAGTTACAACATCAATACCAATGTCAATACTAACGGTTACAACAGTAATACCAATGTCAATACTAACAGTTACAACAGTAATAACAATGTCAATACTAACAGTTACAACAGCAATACCAATGTCAATACTAACAGTTACAACAGTAATACCAATGTCAATATTAACAGTTACAACAGTAATACCAATGTCAATACTAACAGTTACAACAGTAATACCAATGTCAATACTAACATTTACAACAGTAATGCCAATGTCAATACTAACAGTTACAACAGTAATACCAATGCCACACTCCCGTTTGTTGTCACACGTACCCTTTGTACTTTCCTCGACCGGCGACTGTTGAAAACGGTGTTCCCGAGTCAGACGAATCGTCACTTAACGCAGGCAATTCACACTCGTCATCATTCTCTGGTGGACCGTGTGTCTGCAGTTGATGTTGTTGCTGTGGGTGAGGCTGCGACTCAGGTTGTTCATCAGGCTAAAGATGAGCTTGACGTGTGTCGGTCGTGACATCTTCCACACGGACGTCGTTCCTACAGTAATTGTCGTGTTCTGCCTAATGCGAAATATATTTAGAAAATCAACACTTGCCAATGAAAGTATAAACGTCTACCAGGATATTGTGTAAGTAGAAATACTGCGTATATTGACATGGAACCTTAAGTCGCGTATAACATGATGCTGTACAATGGTGTAACTCTATGAATCGGTGGTAGAACGTCTGACTGTCGATCGAGAGGAACGTGGTTCGAGTCCACCTGTTACTGTTTCGAAGTTTTGGATAATTTCGTTCACCCTACTTTGCCAGTGTCACTAAAAGCCATCTATCTATCTGGTGTTTATGTCGGGGAAAGTAAAATATCCCGCAAATTAGCCGCAGTTTTGTTTCTAGAAATATTCATTGTAACCAACATTCAAACAGCACAAAGATGATGCAAACATATATTAGTCGCAAATGAAGTTCTCAAAGTCCAAAAAACGCATAGCATTAAGAATTGGTGGGTGGTGGTCTGTATTGAGGGGGTGGCTGGTGGTCTGTATTGAGGAGGTGGGTGGTGGTCTGTATTGAGGGGGTGGCTGGTGGTCTGTATTGAGGAGGTGGGTGGTGGTCTGTATTGAGGGGGTGGCTGGTGGTCTGTATTGAGGGGGTGGGTGGTGGTCTGTACTGAGGGGGTGGTTGGTGGTCTGTATTGAGGGGGTGGGTAGTGGTCTGTATTGAGGAGGTGGGTGGTGGTCTGTATTGAGGGGGTGGCTGGTGATCTATATTGAGGGGGTGGCTGGTGGTCTGTATTGAAGGGGTGGCTGGTGGTCTGTATTGAGGGGTGGGTGGTAGTTTGAACCAATACTAAATACTACACGTTTTTTTACTTTTGAGAATTTATGCGACCATCCCATAAAATATATAGAGTTTAAACTATATTACATGATTTCAAGATAAAAACGGACAAAAAATCACTTTAAAGACTCACAATGGAACAGTAACCAACGTCGCACATGCCACCTGGCTATCTAGGCGCGAATCCAATGCCATGAATCACAATTTATTATTTTTTGGCACTTTAAACAAATTGGCGTGCCTTACAAACTCCATAGTTTAATATATGGCCCAAATATATATCCACAAATGGACAATATATAAGGAAATCCTATATCGAATCTTATTGTACTGTTTATGGGTACACGAAAACAATGTATCTTGCACTATGTTCTTCGGAGTGTTATTTGCTATGTATATAGCAAATAACACACGGATGGTAGGGCAGAGTTAAGGTTATAATACAAACAGAGTAACAAATAACACACGGATGGTACGGAAGAGTTAAGTTTATAATACAAACAGAGTAACAAATAACACACGGATGGTAGGGCAGAGTTAAGGTTATAATACAAACAGAGTAACAAATAACACACGGATGGTACGGAAGAGTTAAGGTTATAATACAAACAGAGTAACAAATAACACACGGATGGTAGGGCAGAGTTAAGGTTATAATAAAAACAGAGTAACAAATAACACACGGATGGTAGGGCAGAGTTAAGGTTATAATACAAACAGAGTAACAAATAACACACGGATGGTAGGGCAGAGTTAAGGTTATAATACAAACAGAGTAACAAATAACACACGGATGGTACGGAAGAGTTAAGGTTATAATACAAACAGAGTAACAAATAACACACGGATGGTAGGGCAGAGTTAAGGTTATAATACAAACAGAGTAACAAATAACACACGGATGGTACGGAAGAGTTAAGGTTATAATACAAACAGAGTAACAAATAACACACGGATGGTACGGAAGAGTTAAGGTTATAATACAAACAGAGTAACAAATAACACACGGATGGTAGGGCAGAGTTAAGGTTATAATACAAACAGAGTAACAAATAACACACGGATGGTACGGAAGAGTTAAGGTTATAATACAAACAGAGTAACAAATAACACACGGATGGTACGGAAGAGTTAAGGTTATAATACAAACAGAGTAACAAATAACACACGGATGGTAGGGCAGAGTTAAGGTTATAATACAAACAAAGTAACAAATAACACACGGATGATAGGGCAGAGTTAAGGTTATAATACAAACAAAGTAACAAATAACACACGGATGGTAGGGCAGAGTTAAGGTTATAATACAAACAAAGTAACAAATAACACACGGATGATAGGGCAGAGTTAAGGTTATAATACAAACAAAGTCTCAAGTCTCAAGTGGTTTACTCCAAACAGCCCAAACTTGGGCTAACGCAGGAGTTTGTGGTGGACTGTGCGCATGCGCTGTGGGTGGTACATTCGATTAGAAGACTAGTATCATTAATGTTGCTGAAATGGTTTTTATCTGATAGTTTTATTTATTTTATGTATAGGATGTTTAACGAAAAATTTTAATAGGTTGGTTGTGTGTATGGATACTGTCGCTGCCTTGCCACATGCACACATAGACAGTCTCCATACCCACACCATGGATAAGTTTACGCTGAGCACTGTGTTTTAGAGGCAGTTTAGGTGAGGAGGTGTGGTGAAAGGGAGTTCCATAATAGCTTCTTGAAATGATTTTGGGTTTTTATGTTGGTAATTTTTGATGGAATCATATTCCATATGCGAATGGCTCTGGGATAAAATGGAAAGACCATTGCATTTATACGACACTTGGGGGCTATGTATTGTCCACGGGTTCGAGAGCGAGTTAGTAGGCCTGGAGGGGGGGGGGGGTGATCTCAATAATGTTGTTTAGAATTTTGTAGAAGGTAGTGGCTTGTTTGATAATGCGCCTTCGTTCGAGGGTTGGCCATCCAAGGGCAGTAATTAGATCTGCTGGATTTGTGTTCCGTCTGTAATCATTTTTAACAAATCTGGCAGCAGAGTGTTGCACTCTTTCAAGGCTTTTAACTTGTGAAAAGGTGTGGGGATTCCATATGGGTGAAGAGTACTCAAGTTTTGGCCGGATTAGCATGTTATAGGCTGTTTGCTTAACTTCGGGTTTACATGGGCCAAGAGTTCGTTTAATCATGCCTAAACATTTCGAAGATTTTGAAGTTATGTCAGTGACGTGATTTGTCCAGGTTAATTTGGAATCCAATTTTACTCCGAGGTATGAGTGGCTGGATACGGTTGATAATGGCTGGCCAGAAAGCGAGTACTTGTGTGTGCTGGGTTTAGTTTTGTTTGTTATTGGAAGGTGGACGCATTTAGATACATTAAATTCCATTTGTCATTTGTCTGACCATGTTTGGAGTTGGCTTAGGTCAGTTTGGAGAATTTCGTGGTCGGTTTTGGAAGAAATTTTACGATATATAATACTATCATCTGCAAAAAGGCGTATAGAAGATTTGATGTTCCCATTTATGTCATTTATGTAGAGTAAGAAGAGGACAGGTCCTAGAACTGAGCCCTGTGGGACACCAGACGTGACATCTGTGATGTCCGACAGGGCACCGTTAACTGAGACTCTCTGTTTGCGGTTGGATAGAAAAGATTTGATCCAATTTTGAGTGTTTCCAGTAATTCCGTAGGAGGTCAATTTTGATAGAAGACGTAGGTGAGGCACTTTGTCGAAGGCTTTAGCAAAGTCAAGCAGGATTGCGTCAATTTGGGTCTTGTTGTCCATAGCAGTCATCCAGTCGTGGACTGTCTCAATGAGTTGAGATTCACAAGACAGTCCCGACTGGAATCCGTGTTGGAAGTGGAGAATGATGTTATGCTTGTGCAGGTGTTTCCACATGTTGCTTAGGATGATATGTTCCATTACTTTACAGAGGATGCAGGTTAGTGATATGGGTCTGTAGTTAGCTGGGTCAGATTTATGGCTCTTTTTGTGTATAGGAGTTACTAATGCTTGTAGCCAGTCATTAGGAAGTTTACCTGTGTTGTATGATTGTTGGAAAATTTGGGTGATGATGGGAGCTATCTGCTTTGCAGTTTCTTTAAGGACTCTGGCTGGGAGTTCATCTGGGCCTGTAGCTTTGTTCTGGTTTAGATTTTCCAGCTGCTTTATTACGTCATCTATGCCAATTTCGAGAAGGGGGATGTTGGGGTAAGTAGAGGGGGCTATTTGGGGGATGGGGTGCTTTTCTTGGGTAAATACAGAGCTAAATTGGTTGTTTAGGGCATTTGCTTTATCTCGATCATTAATTATTGGTTGGTCGTTTACTCGAAGTGTGGGGATGCCAATGTTTTCGCGTTTATTTGCCTTAATAAATGACCAGAATCGTTTTGGATTAGTTTTCAGGCTGTCTCCAATGTGGTTGTTAACATAGTCTTTGTAGGATTTTGCTAATGCTTTAGTAGCGTGCTTTCGGAGTTCCTTAAATTTTTCCCAGTCACTGTTTAGTCCAGTTTGCTTTGCCTTTTTGTGGCTTTTGTTTCGTCTTCTCTGCATTCTAATTAGTTCACGTGTTATCCAGGGGAGGTGGGTTTTAGCTTTTGTGTATCGTCTAGGTATGTTATTGTTAATCAGGGTAGTCAGACGTTCGCGGAAAAAGGTCCAGTTTATGTCTGTATCCTGTGAGTTGGGGTCGATGTCGAAGTACTCAAGATTTAGTTTGTCTATGTCGTCTTTGAGTTGGTCCCAGTCTGCTGATTTGTAACTATAAACTTGGTGGGGGGGTTTCTTGTTGCGAACTGGGTTTAAGTTGACATTGAAGGTCACGGATTCGTGATCGCTCATACCAGGAGTGGTGTGTGTGTTGATGATAATGGAGGGATTTGAGGTGAGTATGAGGTCAAGAATGTTGCCAGAAGCGATGCGTGTGGGGTCGTTTACCATGTTCTGCAGCCCAAAGTCGTTAGTTATTTCTAGTAGTTTGTTATGCTTGCTGGCAGTGCTGTTATTAGTGGTCTGGTGATTTGTCCAGTTGATATCAGGGAGGTTAAAATCTCCAGCTATGACTACGTTAGGGGGAGTTTTTTGTGATCTATATAGATTAGTTAGGGAGTCGTGGAGAGCTTCAAGGGATTGGAGGTGGTCATTTGGGGGTCGATAATAAGATGCAAAGTATATGCATTTGTTTCGTGCAAAGTGAATTTTTGTCCAAATTATTTCACAATTTGAGTTTAAATTTTGGAGAGGTTCAGCTACAATGTTGTCACGGAAGGCTATAAGGACTCCACCGCCATGGACATTCCTGTCCTTTCTGATGGCCTCATAGTTGGGTGGTAGGAAAGAGTATGTAGCATAGTTTGCATCTAATTTAGTTTCAACTAGAAATATGATGTCTGGATTATTATATTGAATAGTTGCCTTTAGTTGGGTTGCTTTTTCTATGCTCTTAACGCTGTTGGTGTTTATCAAAATTCCTTTAAGTGTGTTTCCTTGGGTTTTCTTGTGGCGTTCGGGGGTTGAAGTGTTTTGGGGGTTTGGGGCGAAAATTAAGCCTGCATTTTGTGATGTGTGGAGTGTTGGGGTACTAAGCGTGGAGCTGTCAGACTGGGTGTTGGTAGAAATGGATTGCTCATTTCTAGATGGAGAAGTGGTAATATTTGGAATTGGGCGCCCATATGGGCCAGGGTTTGGGTGGATGTCGCCTGAGAGTGCTATCAGTCTGCTGAGGTACAGATGTGTAACAATGTCTGATTTGAATTTGATTTTGGGTGGGAATTTAATTCGGGGATTCAAAGTTAGGGCATAATATTTTGGTTTAATTTTGAGATTTGATCGAGATACGCGTTGACATGTTCCAATGATCGTTGCTATTAGGAGAGTGACGGTGATTATTTGCGTTAGCCCAAGATTAATCCGCGTGGAATGCGGGACTAGGTGAGGCGAATATTTCCTAAAGGGACATCTGAACTGGAATACATTTTGTAGCATGGTTTTCTGAAAGTTAGATCCAAATGCAAACAGTGGCGACTTGAAGAAAAGTAAGCTTACTAATGAAATGCTTAGCGATAAAATGAAAAGAACTCACCCGGGCGGCGCCGGCCGTGGGAGTACGCCATCTTTGAAATTTTGGTTCATGTGTTGCGGTAAAGGGCGTTGTTTTGATTAGTTGCGTTTGTTGTCGTTTGGTTTGTCTGTTTCTGCGTGATCAGTGGATTATGTTGAGTTGTTGTACCAATTGTGGTCATTTGTTGTGTTGGTGAACATGTTGTGTTGAGTGAAATGTGTGGAGCGATGTAACGGACTCGTACCACCCCGACGCATGCGCACTCCCCGTCCCGTCCACAAATAACACACGGATGGTAGGGCAGAGTTAAGGTTATAATACAAACAAAGTAACAAATAACACACGGATGATAGGGCAGAGTTAAGGTTATAATACAAACAAAGTAACAAATAACACACGGATGGTAGGGCAGAGTTAAGGTTATAATACAAACAAAGTAGTGAAGTCGACTGTTAATGATCTGAAGAACGAATTTTGTGTTTGTCTAAGTTTAAAGGTGTCAAGTAAGCCCGTAGTGCTCATTCACAGTCATTGTTTGTCTAAGTTTAAAGGTGTCAAGTAAGCACGTAGTGCTCATTCACAGTCATTGTTTGTCTAAGTTTAAAGGTGTCAAGTAAGCCCGTAGTGCTCATTCACAGACATTGTTTGTCTAAGTTTAAAGGTGTTAAGTAACCCCGTAGTGCTCCTTGACAGTCACTGTTTGTCTAAGTTTAAAGGTGTCAAGTAAGCCCGTAGTGCTCATTCACAGACATTGTTTGTCTAAGTTTAAAGGTGTCAAGTAACCCCGTAGTGCTCCTTGACAGTCACTGTTTGTCTAAGTTTAAAGGTGTCAAGTAAGCCCGTAGTGCTCTTTCACAGTCATTGTTTGTCTAAGTTTAAAGGTGTCAAGTAAGCCCGTAGTGCTCATTCACAGTCACTGTTTGTCTAAGTTTAAAGGTGTCAAGTAAGCCCGTAGTGCTCATTCACAGTCACTGTTTGTCTAAGTTTAAAGGTGTCAAGTAAGCCCGTAATGCTCATTGACAGTCACTGTTTGTCTAAGTTTAAAGGTGTCAAATAAGCCCGTAGTGCTCATTCACAGACATTGTTTGTCTAAGTTTAAAGGTGTCAAGTAAGCCCGTAGTGCTCATTGACAGTCACTGTTTGTCTAAGTTTAAAGGTGTCAAGTAAGCCCGTAGTGCTCATTCACAGTCACTGTTTGTCTAAGTTTAAAGGTGTCAAGTAAGCCCGTAGTGCTCATTCACAGTCATTGTTTGTCTAAGTTTAAAGGTGTCAAGTAAGCCCGTAGTGCTCATTGACAGTCACTGTTTGTCTAAGTTTAAAGGTGTCAAGTAAGCCCGTAGTGCTCATTCACAGTCATTGTTTGTCTAAGTTTAAAGGTGCCAAGTAAGCCCGTAGTGCTCATTGACAGTCACTGTTTGTCTAAGTTTAAAGGTGTCAAGTAAGCCCGTAGTGCTCATTCACAGTCATTGTTTGTCTAAGTTTAAAGGTGTCAAGTAAGCCCGTAGTGCTCATTGACAGTCACTGTTTATCTAAGTTTAAAGGTGTCAAGTAAGCCCGTAGTGCTCATTCACAGTCATTATTTGTCTAAGTTTAAAGGTGTCAAGTAAGCCCGTAGTGCTCATTGACAGTCACTGTTTGTCTAAGTTTAAAGGTGTCAAGTAAGCCCGTAGTGCTCATTCACAGTCATTGTTTGTCTAAGTTTAAAGGTGTCAAGTAAGCCCGTAGTGCTCATTGACAGTCACTGTTTGTCTGAGTTTAAAGGTGTCAAGTAAGCCCGTAGTGCTCATTGACAGTCACTGTTTGTCTAAGTTTAAAGGTGTCAAGTAAGCCCGTAGTGCTCATTGACAGTCACTGTTTGTCTGAGTTTAAATGTGTCAAGTAAGCCCGTAGTGCTCATTGACAGTCATTGTTTGTCTAAGTTTAAAGATGTCAAGTAAGCTCGTAGTGCTAATTGACAGTCACTGTTTGTCTAAGTTTAAAGGTGTCAAGTGAGCCCGTAGTGCTCATTGACAGTCACTGTTTGTCTAAGTTTAAAGGTGTCAAGTAAGCCCGTAGTGCTCATTCACAGTCATTGTTTGTCTAAGTTTAAAGGTGTCAAGTAAGCCGGTAGTGCTCATTCACAGTCATTGTTTGTCTAAGTTTAAAGGTGTCAAGTAAGCCCGTAGTGCTCATTCACAGTTAGCTTAGTAGCTTAGTATGTATCAATATGAAAGTTAGCTTAGTAGGTATCTACGTATTATTTCTTTTAGCTTAGTAAGTATCTACGTACTATATCTTTTAGCTTAGTAGGTATCTACGTACTATATATTTTAGCTTAGAAGGTATCTACGTACTATATATTTTAGCTTAGTAGGTATCTACGTACTATATCTTTTAGCTTAGTAGGTATCTACGTACTATATCTTTTAGCTTAGTAGGTATCTACGTACTATATCTTCAGAATAATTCAATCAATAATTTATACTGAATCAGTTTTATGCCTAATGATGTTTTCTCCTAAATTTATCCCAACTGGCCAAAAATATCCAAAATAAATGTGGCAGAACACCATCCTGAAATTTAAATATGTTGTTTACCTGATAAAAGACTATGCACAGTGAAAAATTTTGGTCATAGGACTTGCCCCATATTCTCATTTTGGGTGCTGAAAGTCATAAAATATATAAAAATTAAAAGTTTAAGATTTAATTTTTCGGAAAACATAGTAAGTAGACACCTGCTAAACTACAACATTATTGCCAGTATTGGGCGTTGTACTGTAACACAGGCTGCTGACATTTATTTCAAAATAAACAATGTTTCACCCCATTAAAAAGTTTGCATAGACAATCTGTACCAATATATCTACATTTACTCTGCTTGAAAACTTGAAAACTCAAGTTGGAGGCACATAAAAACATGAAAAATAATGTGTACGATTTTGGATGCTTACCTCTTGTACAAATTATACTATAGTATGATATTTAGTGTGATATTTAAAAATAATACACGTTGATGCTAGTTGACTTGTTTAATAAGCTCTATAAACTGCGTATTGACAAGGCTGCAACCACACGGTTGCTGTTGTTTAATAGCTCCCTGGTGGCAGATATGGGAACATCTAACGCGCCTCGCGTACATCATGGTCCGAAATCGTGGACCCCAACCACTGCGTTATAACGAGGCTCGACTGTATTACAGGGACAATTTGCATATAAATACTTAGTTCTTTTGCACAAGTGCTCACGTATAGCCACTTAGTCATTGGTTCAAACCGTTTTATTTATTTCACATGGAATGACCCCGGTACATATAGTCTAGAACAACTTATTTAGGAGTTTTGTTTGCATTTGACAACAATATTTACATACATTTCTTACTAGACATACAGTAGGCAGTAAAATCAGCTATAGGATTTAATATTGTGTTATAATCTGTTGATCATATCAAAACTAAATATTTGTTTAACATGAAGCCATTTCAATATGGAATCCAAATATGATGCATTATATAGGCATTGTACCTGCCTTTCATATAAATTAATTGGAATTTTAGTTCCATAGCATTTTTGTCTGCTAAATATAGGCCATTTTCGCTGCGTACCAACTTTGGAGATCAGATCAGAAACATCATATCCCTGGATATGTAGGTGTGTTATTGATCCACATAACATTCATTTGTGTTCTAACATGTTATACTTTTGAAATACGTGTCAAAAATCAGTCGTTAGCTCAATTTTTTTTATATATAAACCCCCAACTTCGTTGGCAGATTGTGGGATAAATAACATACAGAAGTGGAACTATAGTGTGTTACAATATATATATAGTGGAGAATAAGCATGCCAAATCTCAGAGTTCTGGCACAAATAGTTTATGAGGTATTGGTATTTTATTGGTAAAAATTACAGAATCCACCAAATTTGAAATGGTCATAACTCAGAAACTATTCGAGCTACAGCATTATGGTTTGACACGTGTAGTTATGTTGACATGTGGATTAATTGGTAACATTTTGGTTGATCTGACACAGAACGCTCGTAATAGGATATGACATGATATGTTTGCATCTAAACTGAACTTATTGCAACATGTTTTTGCCATTGTTTACTAAACTTATCCTGTTCTGACTTAACAGCTCGCTTGACAAAGAGTTTGTGATGTTCTGTGAATAATAGTGAGCACTTCCATTTCAGTCAAAAACACTTAACGCATCACAGAGGAAGTCAAACTGCACTGAATTCCTAATACTGCCAGGTGCTTATTCGTCGCCCTGTTCAACATGTCAGCCTCCACAACAACCGAGATTTGACCAGAATCTCCAAATTTTAGAACAAATTCTGAGTAGTAAACTGTTAGCCACGTCTCACGATATTCTTGACTGAAGTTGCAAATGGTTAGTTTTTTATTAAAAATTGCCTGTTTTTCGCCTAACAATTTTCAGAAATAAACAATTTGGCACTGAAATAAAACATGCCAGTTTCACGATCGTTTTACTGCAAAAAGGCATACCCATAAATCTTCTACCTTAAATATGAACCATAACGTTTTTTATTTATTATTATTTATGTATATTTATTTTTAAATGAACATTTAATTATTATATTGCCATATTGTACATACGTATGTACATATATATAATTATTATTAGTAGTAGTATTTTTTATCTATTTCTTTGTTTCTTTAGCAATTCTACACAATGTTGTTAATTTTAATACCCTGTGAAGTTCCATGAACATTCTTGGATCTGTCTATATAAAATACGATGCATTATTATTATGAAATGACCTACTAATAGCCAACACCTCACATGGTTAGCATGAGAGAGAGAAAGAAGGACACACACCTGGAGGAGAACCTCCTCTATCTGGCCTCCTTGTATCCGAGCCTCCAGTTTCTCAATGTTGGGCTCCTGCAACAGAAAGTTATAACTGCACCATCAGATCACAAAACAGAAAGTTGCAATTGTACTATCAGATCACAAAACAGAAAGTTGTAACTGCACTATAAGGTCACAAAACAGAAAGTTGTAACTGCACTATAAGGTCACAAAACAGAAAGTTGTAACTGCACTATAAGGTCACAAAATAGCAAGTATAACTCACTCTTATATCACAACACATGAAGTTGTAGCTACAGTGAGGTCACAAAACAGAAAGTTGTAAGTACACTGTCATATCACAAAACAAAAAGTTATAAACAGCACTGTCATATCACAAAACAACAAGATATAAATGCACTGTCAGATCACAAAACAGAATGTTACAACTACAATGTTGTATCACAAAACAAAAAGTCAACTGCACTGGCAGACAGTTTGGTTGAGTTCATATGAAATTACCCATTTGCCATAACATAAACTGCCAGGATGTAACAAAAATAATTGTAGGCAATGTGTCTCATTGGTTGATGCAGATGTTGAGGTGATTAACCAGGAGTGATAATATTATAACCTTTGGTGTTGAGGTGATCAACCAGGAATGATAAGAGTATCACCACTGGTGTTGATATGATCAACCAGGAGTGATAATGATATCACCCCTGGTTTATATGGAAGAACCTGCTTCTTATTTTACAAAAGTTACAGTGTGCATCATATGTGAGGCTAATCAATCATGAAAGGAGAGATTTATCACTTGTGCTAACTGCTAGAATCACTCATCCATGCCCGCTCCACTCATTGCTATTTGCTGCAAACACCCCCATATTTGTTCAAACACCCCCATGTTTGTTCAAACACTCCAATGTTTGTTCAAACACCCCCATGTTTGTTCAAACACCCCCATGTTTGTTCAAACACGCCCATGTTTGTTCAAACACGCCCATGTTTGTTCAAACACCCCCATGTTTGTTCAAAAGAAGGTCACCAGGGATAGAATTTAGCCTAAAATTATTGGGGGCCTGCCATACCCTCACTTTCCAGAATCTATGGGTCTGTCAGTAAAACTGGGGTCCAAAGCTGTTTGCATGAAAAAAAGATATAATATAAATTTTATTGACTTGTATATATCTCTGTTCTATATTTATATCTCTGTATGTGTCCCCACCTGGCATATATTATATATGTGTGTGTGTGTGTGTGTGTGTGTGTGTGTGTGTGTGTGTGTGTGTGTGTGTGTGTGTGTGTGTGTGTGTGTGTGTGTGTGTGTGTGTGTGTGTGTGTGTGTGTGTGTGTGTGTGTGTGTGTGTGTGTGTGTGTGTGTGTGTTACAGTCAATCTGCGTACTCAGTCATTTCGAGTAATGACTGACATATTTAGGCATTACGCGAAATGACTGGAAAAGAGGTGCAGTCATTTCGCGTAATGACTGAAACAGTGCTTCCCCTAATTAATGACATGTGATGTGGTCAAACTTGCTGTTTTTTTATCTACCTAGCCAGATGTTTTCAGAAATTGCCACCTAGCAGCTACCTGTCTTTTATAGTAACTTAGCAATTTGTTTAACTTCCCTTTTAAATTAATTTCTTTCCACGGCTTAATGTGACAAATCATGAAAGGACTTCTGGAGTTTTGTGAGACAGTACTGACGGCTTTCATTTGTGCTCACTCGTGCAATTGGTGGCTAACTGAAGAAAGACCCTTTCATCGTGGACTTCCTGGGTTACATAAAGGAAGAATTTTACAAACAAACGATCAAGGCTTGAATTGGTATCCAATACAACTGTGGTGGATATTAACTCGAGGCTTCTTACTGAGAAAACCTTTGAAGGGAATTAACCCTGTAGCTTCAATGTGCAGATCAATGAATGAAAGTGTGAAATTTCACCATTACCAAATCAAAATGAAACCACATCATGTTATGCAAGCCACCAAATTTGCATATGTGGGGCTGTGGGGTAATTTCTATGACATTACTGATGTAATTACTGCTTAATTACATGTTAGCTATGGCACATTTGGAAGATTATTTAAATATTTTTCCACCCATACCTCATCTATTATAGGTTGGAATATTTCCATTGATTAAATGGACTACTATCTACCCCTCAAATTGTGAAATAGCTGGCAAATTTATCACATTTAAAATCAAGAAACAATGTTTAGCATAAGACAGGTGGTTCTTGCTGAGTATGTAGTATCTATGGCATGACAAAGAGTCATCAGTTGCTGCAAGCTTGAGTTGTTAAATATTCCACTTTGGGATTTAAATGTTTTTGACATATTTGAAAACTTTTGTAAAGTTCTTCCTTAAATTGTACTTCGTAATTATCCTGTGCCACTGTGATAGCTATGCCAAAAGGTGAGTGATTAACACCTACTGATTGTGTTCTTTTTTAGGGAGAGGCAATGCACAATAGCCAATTGAGACAGTCACCATTGTTAGGCAATTAGCATTCGCACTTGGAGAATGGCTGGATCATCCATTAACTGTCCATCAAATCAGAGAACACTAGTGAGATAGCTGTTAATCAAACTGTCAGGTGGAGGGTTTGAATCTTGTATACAGAAAGGGATAAATTATTAGCTAAATGTTGCTATTTGCAAATATATAGCAAATATTTATTCACTTTGTTTATCTACTTGAGTAATGTGAAAGTCTGAAGAATTATGAAAGCTGACAATTAACATTGGAACAATATGTAATAACAAAAGTACACAAAGTGTTATTACACAGTATGACTGAAATGGTCACCAATCAAACTGTGTAATAACAGTGCCTTATTTCCAGTTATTTCGCGTAATGACTGGAATTTTCAGTCATTTCGCGAAATCGCGAAATGAAACAGTCATTTTGAATGAAACAGTCATTTCGTGTAATGCCTAAACATGTCAGTCATTACGCGAAATGACTGATTACGCAGACTGACTGTAACATACATATATATATAAATATATATATATATATATATATATATAAATATATATATATATATATATATATATATATATATATATATATATATATATATATATATATATATATATATATATATATATATATATATATATATATATATATATATATATATATATAATAATAATAATAATAATAATAACAATCATTTTATTCTTATGTCACGCTAAAATCGTGTTTATAGCACCTCAGTGCATGTTACAATGTAAAAGACATTTAATATAATAGAATTGCACATAAAGTCAAACAGTAATTATTATTATGAACAATTAAAATTAAAATCTAAAAATAGATAAAAAGCAATTTACAGTGCAACAAAAATATACATATTATTATTAAAACAGAGGCTGTATAGAAGAGTCCACCACAACATTTTACTGGTAAGCTATCTGCCACAAATGTGTCTTTAGTTTTGACTTAAACACCGTCTTAGAGTCAGTGCTGCGGATGGCTGCAGACAATGTATGCCACGCGTTTGGACCAGCCACCCTGAAGCCAGTTCGCTCCACTTTTCTTTTCGGATGACAAGGTACAAGTTGTAGGTGTAACGCCTGTCTCAGCCGCTCATCTCGCACGTACAACTTCAGTAGTTCTCTGCAGACTGTTATGAACTATCAGGCAGAGTTTGTACCTAACCCGCTGCTTGACTGGAAGCCAGTGAAATTGTTGTAAGATAGCTGTGATGTGCACAATCTGCCCACGCGGTACCCGTGGCCTGACACCCAGTCTCGCAGCACGGTTCTTGACCAGCTGCAGCTTGTGGAGTTGCTGGTCTGTTTCTGCATATAGTAGACCGTTGCAATAGTTTAATCGCGAGGTGCCTTGCCCTACGACAGCCAGTTTGCATGCACTGTCGGTGATATACTGGCGCACACGTGCAATCTGACTTATGTGATAGTTGCAGGCTTTTATGACTGCAGACACTGGGCACTGCTATCTAAGCAGCTGTCCAGTATGACTCCCAAGTTGCGTATGGCAGACTCCGCGGTGATGGTGTTGTTGCGTTGTACAATGGATGGCCCGGGAGTGCCAGCTTCTTGTAGACTCTTGGCCAATTGGGGGTTCATGAAAACGATCAGTTCAATTTTGTTGTCATTAATTTTCAGCGAGTTGATAAGCATCAAAGCCTGGATTTCATCAAGACACACCTCCATCTGATGTCTTATCCGCAAGCAATAACAGTTTTATGATGGATCATATTCTCCGTAGATCTCCATGTCTTCTGCATACTTATGGTAACACAAGTTGTGCCGATGGATGATGCGCTCCAAAGGTGTGGTCTACATATTTGTTATTAAAGATGATAGGTCCTAGTACAGAACCCTGTGGTACTCCACAGTCCAGGGCATGTGGTGCAGATCTAACACTACCAAACCTCACGCAAAATTGGCGTTCCGCTAAGTACGATCTGAACCAGTCCAGTGCTGTTCCCCTCACTGCAAATCTGTCAACAGCAGTTTGATGAATATGGTGTGGTCAACCATGTCAAAGGCTGCTGACAAGTAAATCATGGCGAGCATAACTCCACAGTTCTTGTCGAGTGCATCTGAGATGTCACTTTGGATGCGAATCAGTGATGATTCCGTCGAGTAATGTAATTTGTAGGCCGACTGGAATGTCTCGCCAAGATGGAGATGTTCTATTTGGTCGAGGAGTTGGTATGCGACAACTCGTTCCAACAGCTTGCTCATAAAGGGAAATTGGAAATTGGTCTGTAGTTGGACAACAGCTGACTGTCTAACACAGACTCCTTCAGTATGGGCGTAACATCCGCCTGCTTGAATAGGTCAGGAAACACACCATGCTTCAAGCTAGAATTTAAAATATCCAACACTGTTGGCAGATGTGCTTCAAGACTTTCCTTCAATAGGATGGTAGGACAGGTGTCCAAACCACATATTTTATTGTTTGACACACGAAAAAGGCGTCTCATTTCAGTAACGTCAACTGCGCGTAAGTTGGTAAAAACATTCTCAGTTAGCACAGGTTCTTGATGTATGTCACTGTGAACTGAGACGAACGATCTTCTTACGATAGAACGCAGCAATCTTGTTTGCCAGGTCTGCTGATGGCTCTACAGACAAGTTTGCATTGTTCGACTTAGTTAAGTACAGCGAATGTTTCCAGACAGCCACCAGGTGAAATCCATTGTTCATAGTACGCCTTCTTTGCCATACCAATGAGCGTTGTCACGATGTTGCCAGAAAATCTGGCGATGTACTTCGAGACCAGACCGTCGCCATCTGGCTTCATTGGATCGGCGCAGTAGTCGAGCCGCCTTTATTTCCTCTGTCATCCATCTTGCATTCTGCACCTGGACACTTTGTAGCATACCTCGAAATATTGCTTCACATTTCTGTTCACTTCATCCCCATCAATGATTTGCGCCAGTTGGGCAAGATCTCTATCCATGTGAGAGGTGAACTGGACAAGAGGAATGTCTTTCATATGCACCTGGACACGTGACTTTGTTATGATGGGGGCATATTTATCAAGGGCTTTGCAGACGGTGGGCCACACAGGTTAACAGTGGCTACATTAGTTTCTATACCGTAGACGGTGGGCCACACAGGTTAACAGTGGCTACATTAGTCTCTATACCGCAGACGGTGGGCCACACAGGTTAACAGTGGCTACATTAGTTTCTATACCGTAGACGGTGGGCCACACAGGTTAACAGAGGCCACATTAGTTTCTATACCGTAGACAGTGGGCCACACAGGTTAACAGTGGCTACATTAGTTTCTATACCGTAGACAGTGGGCCACACAGGTTAACAGTGGTTACATTAGTCTCAATACCGTAGACAGTGGGCCACACAGGTTAAAAGAGGCTACATTAGTCTCTATACCGTAGACGGTGGGCCACATAGGTTAACAGTGGCTACATTAGTCTCAATACCGTAGGCGGTGGGCAACACAAGTTAACAGTGGCTACATTAGTCTCTATACCGTAGACGGTGGGCCACACAGGTTAACAGAGGCTACATTAGTCTCTATACCGTAGACGGTGGCACCAGTGGCTACATTAGTCTCTATACCGTAGACGGTGGGCCACACAGGTTAACGCAAATGGCGCCACACACGACTCACTGTTCATCGTGAAATTTACACGGATTTGCGTGACGCTTTCAAGCAAAGCATCGCTTTGGCCAAATCTGCGTATTACTGTGCCGAGATTAAATCATCAGCCCGTAATAACAAAGAGATGTACCGCATCACAAACGACCTGATGGGTCGCTCCAGTAAAACTTTGTTTCCGAAAAGTGATGATGGTCCAGGCGCATTGGCTGATTGTTTCGTCACGCACTTCACTGACAAGATCACTGATATCCGTGTACATCTGGCGACTATAAGTACGCAGCGCCAGCTGTCGGTGGTCGCAGATGATAATGACTGTCGTGTTGTGGATCCTCTCTGTGACTTCGAACTAGCTACATGCAATGACATCTGTAATCTGGTAATGAAGGGTACTAGCAAACTTTCAACTGACATCGACATCATTTCTGCAACCCTGCTTAAATCGAACATTGCTACGCTCGCACCGGTGTTAACACGCATTGTGAACCTGTCGATCGAGTCCTCAACAATGCCAGCTGTTATGAAACACGCCGTCATGACACCATTGTTAAAGAAGAGTGATCTCGACCGTGAAATACTATCCAACTACCGACCGATATCCAACCTGAGTTTCATATCAAAACTCGTCGAGAAGTATGTAGCATCGCAAATCCGGCAGTACATGGAGTCGAATGATCTCTTCAATGTCTTTCAGAGTGCGTATCGTCCTGCTCACAGCTGTGAAACAGGCCTCGGTCGTATACAGGTGTACATTCTACATTCGCTCGACAATCGGAATACCGTAATATTGGTGTTGCTCGATCTCAGTGCTGCCTTCGATACTGTTGATCACCGTCTGCTTCTAGACAAACTGCACGAAATTGGCCTACGTGACGCCGCACACCGCTGGATACAGTCGTACCTTTCGCAGCGAACGCAAACTGTCAAAGTCGATAACGTCACCTCAAGAAGTGTTGATTTATGCTTTGGTGTACCGCAGGGTAGCGTGCTGGGACCCTTGTTTTTTACAAGCTACTGTCTGAAGCTCAACCATGTCTTCGAACACCACCAACTCCGTTACCACATGTATGCTGACGATACCCGGCTGTATGTGGAATTTCCGCGTGATCAGCCAGTGCATGCTACAACTGCCATTGACCGCATATCGCGATGTACCGCCGATGTAAAGTCAAGGATGGTGTCCCACAACCTTCTTCTTAACGAGTGTAAAACGGAAACCGTCGTCATTTCGGCTGCGCAGAATCGCAAATGTGTACAACCTCCTGTTGACCTAGTCATTGATGTCTGTGGCTGCTCCGTCACGCCGAAACCATTTATCCGCGACATCGGTTTTGTATTTGATGACACAATGACCATGGCGGCGCAGATACGCCGTGTCTGCCAGGTGGCATACTGTCACATTCGCGGCATCGCAGCTATCAGAAAATGCCTGTCCACCACTGCTTGCAAAACAATCATTCATGCTTTAGTCATGTCGCACTTGGACTTCGGCAACGCTATGTTGTTGACGCAGCTGCGGAAACTGCAGATGATTCAAAACTCCGCGGCACGGATGATTACTGAAACCCGCAGACGAGATCACATAACACCAGTTTTATTCAGTTTACATTGGTTGCCTGTTCGTCAGCGAATCGAATTCAAACTTCTGTTACTTGTGTTTCGCGCTGTGCATCATCTATGCCCAGTGTATCTGTCGTCGCTAGTGATTCCATACACACCCACCCGAACACTGAGATCCGCTGATCAACATCTATTGACTATACCGCGGTACCATCTCGAGCGGTACGGTCGTCGGGCCTTTTCTGTGGCAGGGCCGACACTGTGGAACGCCCTGCCTCCCGCAATTAGGCGAGCCAACTCCGTTGCGGTATTCAAGTCACTTCTAAAAACACATCTCTTTCGCGAAGCCTTTTCAACACTCTGTTGACATTTTAATCACTCGAACATTTTACTTATTTAACTTATTATTTATTTAATTTGTTTATTTAACTTATCTGATTAACTTATATGTTTATCTAATGTATCAACTTAATTGTAGTTGTTTATTTTATCTTTTTATTTATTATTTATTTATTTTATTTTATGTATTTATTTAACTTCTTGACATAATTAATTCATTTAAATCATTTAGTGAACTTTTTATTTAACTTATGTTTACCTGTCTTTTAATCACATTTTATTTTAGCTCTTCAATTTATTTAAAATTATTTAGCATTACCTTGTTAGCGCCTTTGAGCAGGTTTTTAACCCGGATACACGGCGCATTATAAATGTATAATAATAATAATAATAATAACAGAGGCTACATTAGTCTCAATACCGTAGACGGTGGGCCACACAGGTTAACAGTAGCTACATTAGTCTCAATACCGTAGACGGTGGGCCACACAGGTTAACAGAGGCTACATTAGTCTCAATACCGTAGACGGTGGGCCACACAGGTTAACAGTGGTTACATTAGTCTCAATACCGTAGGCGGTGGGCAACACAAGTTAACAGTGGCCTCATTAGTCTCTATACCGTAGACGGTGGGCCACACAGGTTAACAGTGGTTACATTAGTCTCAATACCGTAGACGGTGGGCCACACAGGTTAACAGTGGCTACATTAGTCTCTATACCGTAGACGGTGGGCAACACAAGTTAACAGTGGCTACATTAGTCTCTATACCGTAGACGGTGGGCCACACAAGTTAACAGTGGCCTCATTAGTCTCTATACCGTAGACGGTGGGCCACACAGGTTAACAGTGGTTACATTAGTCTCAATACCGTAGACGGTGGGCCACACAGGTTAACAGTGGTTACATTAGTCTCAATACCGTAGGCGGTGGGCAACACAAGTTAACAGTGGCCTCATTAGTCTCTATACCGTAGATGGTGGGCCACACAGGTTAACAGTGGTTACATTAGTCTCAATACCGTAGACGGTGGGCCACACAGGTTAACAGTGGCTACATTAGTCTCAATACCGTAGACGGTGGGCAACACAGGTTAACAGTGGCTACATTAGTCTCTATACCGTAGACGGTGGGCCACACAGGTTAACAGTGGTTACATTAGTCTCAATACCGTAGACGGTGGGCAACACAGGTTAACAGTGGTTACATTAGTCTCTATATCGTAGACGGTGGGCCACACAGGTTAACAGTGGTTACATTAGTCTCAATACCGTAGACGGTGGGCAACACAGGTTAACAGTGGCTACATTAGCCTCTATACCGTAGACGGTGGGCCACACAGGTTAACAGTGGCTACATTAGTCTCAATACCGTAGACGGTGGGCCACACAGGTTAACAGTGGCTACATTAGTCTCTATACCGTAGACGGTGGGCAACACAAGTTAACAGTGGCTACATTAGTCTCTATACCGTAGACGGTGGGCCACACAAGTTAACAGTGGCCTCATTAGTCTCTATACCGTAGGCGGTGGGCAACACAAGTTAACAGTGGCCTCATTAGTCTCTATACCGTAGACGGTGGGCCACATAGGTTAACAGTGGTTACGTTAGTCTCAATACCGTAGGCGGTGGGCAACACAAGTTAACAGTGGCCTCATTAGTCTCTATACCGTAGACGGTGGGCCACACAGGTTAACAGTGGTTACATTAGTCTCAATACCGTAGACGGTGGGCCACACAGGTTAACAGTGGCTACATTTGTCTCAATACCGTAGACGGTGGGCAACACAGGTTAACAGTGGTTACATTAGTCTCAATACCGTAGGCGGTGGGCAACACAAGTTAACAGTGGCCTCATTAGTCTCTATACCGTAGACGGTGGGCCACACAGGTTAACAGTGGTTACATTAGTCTCTATACCGTAGAAGGTGGGCCACACAGGTTAACAGTGGCTACATTAGTCTCTATACCGTAGACGGTGGGCCACACAGGTTAACAGTGGTTACATTAGTCTCAATACCGTAGACGGTGGGCCACACAGGTTAACAGTGGTTACATTAGTCTCAATACCGTAGACGGTGGGCCACACAGGTTAACAGTGGCTACATTAGTCTCAATACCGTAGACGGTGGGCCACACAGGTTAACAGTGGTTACATTAGTCTCAATACCGTAGACGGTGGGCCACACAGGTTAACAGTGGCTACATTAGTCTCAATACCGTAGACGGTGGGCCACATAGGTTAACAGTGGTTACATTAGTCTCAATACCGTAGGCGGTGGGCAACACAAGTTAACAGTGGCCTCATTAGTCTCTATACCGTAGACGGTGGGCCACACAGGTTAACAGTGGTTACATTAGTCTCTATACCGTAGACGGTGGGCCACACAGGTTAACAGTGGCTACATTAGTCTCTATACCGTAGACGGTGGGCCACACAGGTTAACAGTGGTTACATTAGTCTCAATACCGTAGACGGTGGGCCACACAGGTTAACAGTGGTTACATTAGTCTCAATACCGTAGACGGTGGGCCACACAGGTTAACAGTGGCTACATTAGTCTCAATACCGTAGACGGTGGGCCACACAGGTTAACAGTGGTTACATTAGTCTCAATACCGTAGACGGTGGGCCACACAGGTTAACAGTGGCTACATTAGTCTCAATACCGTAGACGGTGGGCCACACAGGTTAACAGTGGCTACATTAGTCTCAATACCGTAGACGGTGGGCCACACAGGTTAACAGTGGTTACATTAGTCTCTATACCGTAGACGGTGGGCAACACAAGTTAACAGTGGCTACATTAGTCTCTATACCGTAGACGGTGGGCCACACAAGTTAACAGTGGCCTCATTAGTCTCTATACCGTAGACGGTGGGCCACACAGGTTAACAGTGGTTACATTAGTCTCAATACCGTAGACGGTGGGCCACACAGGTTAACAGTGGCTACATTAGTCTCTATACCGTAGACGGTGGGCCACACAGGTTAACAGTAGCTACATTAGTCTCAATACCGTAGACGGTGGGCCACACAGGTTAACAGAGGCTACATTAGTCTCAATACCATAGACGGTGGGCCACACAGGTTAACAGTGGCTACATTAGTCTGTATACCGTAGACGGTGGGCCACACAGGTTAACAGTAGCTACATTAGTCTCTATACCGTAGACGGTGGGCCACACAGATTAACAGTGGTTACATTAGTCTGTATACCGTAGACGGTGGGCCACACAGGTTAACAGTGGCTACATTAGTCTCAATACCGTAGACGGTGGGCCACACAGGTTAACAGTGGCTACATTAGTCTGTATACCGTAGACGGTGGGCCACACAGGTTAACAGTGGCTACATTAGTCTCTATACCGTAGATGGTGGGCCACACAGGTTAACAGTGGCTACATTAGTCTCAATACCGTAGACAGTGGGCCACACAGGTTAACAGTGGCTACATTAGTCTCTATACCGTAGACGGTGGGCCACACAGGTTAACAGTGGCTACATTAGTCTCAATACCGTAGACGGTGGGCCACACAGGTTAACAGTGGCTACATTAGTCTCAATACCGTAGACGGTGGGCCACAGAGGTTAACAGTGGCTACATCAGTCTCAATACCGTAGACGGTGGGCCACACAGGTTAACAGAGGCTACATTAGTCTCTATTCCGTAGACGGTGGGCCACACAGGTTAACAGTGGCTACATTAGTCTCAATACCGTAGACGGTGGGCCACACAGGTTAACAGTGGCTACATTAGTCTCAATACCGTAGACGGTGGGCCACACAGGTTAACAGTGGCTACATTAGTCTCAATACCGTAGACGGTGGGCCACACAGGTTAACAGTGGCTACATTAGTCTCAATACCGTAGACGGTGGGCCACACAGGTTAACAGTGGCTACATTGGTCTCAATACAGTAGACCGTGGGCCACACAGGTTAACAGTGGCTACATTAGTCTCAATACCGTAGACAGTGGGCCACACAGGTTAACAGTGGCTACATTAGTCTCAATTCCGTAGACGGTGGGCCATACATGTTAACAGTGGTTACATTAGTCTCAATACCGTAGACGCTGGGCCATACATGTTAACAGTGGTTACATTAGTCTCAATACCGTAGACAGTGGGCCACACAAGTTAACAGTGGCTACATTAGTCTCAATACCGTAGACGGTGGGCCACACAGGTTAACAGTGGCTACATTAGTCTGTATACCGTAGACGGTGGGCCACACAGGTTAACAGTGGCTACATTAGTCTCAATACCGTAGACGGTGGGCCACACAAGTTAACAGTGGTTACATTAGTCTCAATACCGTAGACGGTGGGCCACACAGGTTAACAGTGGTTACATTAGTCTGTATACCGTAGACGGTGGGCCACACAGGTTAACAGTGGTTACATTAGTCTCAATACCGTAGACGGTGGGCCACACAGGTTAACAGCGGTTACATTAGTCTGTATACCGTAGACGGTGGGCCACACAGGTTAACAGTGGCTACATTAGTCTCTATACCGTAGACGGTGGGCCACACAGGTTAACTGTGGTTACATTAGTCTCAATACCGTAGACAGTGGGCCACACAGGTTAACAGTGGCTACATTAGTCTGTATACCGTAGACGGTGGGCCACACAGGTTAACAGTGGCTACATTAGTCTCAATACCGTAGGCGGTGGGCCACAAAGGTTAACAGTGGCTACATTAGTCTCTATACCGTAGGCGGTGGGCCACAAAGGTTAACATTGGCTACATTAGTCTCTATATCGTAGACGGTGGGCCACACAGGTTAACAGTGGCTACATTAGTCTCTATACCGTAGACGGTGGGCCACAAAGGTTAACAGTGGCTACATTAGATTGTAGCTTCGGATGGGAATCTTGTTAAATCTTAATAGAGTACGGAATATACTGGACAATCTGACTGTCACTATCCAAGAGAACGTTCATAGCGTCAAAATTTGCCGATATTGCTCATAGGTCTACGGTTGCATCTAGATCTACGATTCCGCCGTTAAGTTTACACATGTGGTTGTACGTTTCCCCCTTACTTTGGAACAGTGATTGAACTTCCATTATGTGTGCACGTGACAACCGGTACACTCCATGTGATCGCACCCGCCATTTTTTTTTTCTTGATAAACCAATGACACCTCCACGTTCCTACTAACCCTAACCCTTTCCCACTGCAGTTTGTTGCTTCGGATGGTAAATACACTGGAAATTCTGAATGTTAGCAGACCACGTGTGTTTCGTGACCACCTCTGTCCACGAGAGTCTAATTGTCTAAAAATCCGTGAAAACAGAAGTCAGTTTTCCATTATCCGAGAACATCATAGGCCTATTCCGCCATGGTGTTTAACCAAATGGTTGTACGTTTCTCCGTCACTTTGGAACACTTCCTTGCACTTCCAGCATATGTGCACGTGACATCCGGAACACTGCATGTGGTCGCATCCTCCATCTTTCTCTATAGGCATCGCACATGAGGGGCACAGAGCACATGAGGGGCACAGAGCACATGAGGGGCACAGAGCACATGAGGGGCACAGAGCTCGATTAAGAGCCACGTTTTTATGTCGGCGTTGTCATCTCGCTTCATCGCCTGGTGCGCTGCACACGTGACCCCAGCGTGATACTGCACGTGACAAGCGGTGCACAGCAACACGGAACACTATGTGCACGTGAAGCGGACGCCCTCGTCACGTGCCGCTGCCGCCCCGCGGTACACCGTCGGGCAGTCGGGCGTGACGCAGTAGTGGTACTGCTCGCGGTTCGTCTTCACGAAACTCTCGACGGCCGCTCGATGCCAGTGAGCGTCAACTGACCGTCTGAGTAGGCTGGTCAGGTCCCGGTGAACGATGGACTCACCGCATTCCTCTTGCACACACGTCACGGGGAACTCAGCGTCACGACACTTGTGTTCGAGCAGTGCGCCAAAGCACTGCCGACAGTAGGCGTGTCCGCAGTACTCCAGTGGGCAGATGGCGCCATTGTTGGCCCGTCTGTCAGTTGCGCCTCATCTTCCCGCAACGCTCTCTGCAGGGACGCATATGCATCCTCCGTACCGCGGAATACCAGCGCGTGACGTCGTAGTCGCATCTCGAGGTAGTGCGCCCTCGAGTCGCGTTCCAGCTTCTCCAGGTGGACGCCGTATTTGGTGAGAAACCATTTCATCAATCGGACCGTGTTACTGCGGTCAACGATGTCAAGCAAAAACTCCTTCCTCACCAGTGCCTTGTTGGCTTGGACGAATCCATCAACTAACTTCACAGCTCGTTGCTGCGCAGTCTCTGATCCGTGGACGAGCAGGTTCATCACACGTGGGTCGACCGTGATGTTCGCACCCGTGTCCGCCTCAATGCGTCGTAGCTGCTCTCGCCCGGCCGGGCCCGTGACGCTGCGGAACGCCTCCATCGACTCGAACTGGATGATCTTCGGCTGGATAACGCGTCTGACGGCATCTGCGGCCATCTGAAGTCCAAGAAGGCTGTCCGTGTGTATCCGCACGACAACGATGTAGGCATCTGGTCCTGTTTTTTTGGAAACTGTCACGATGCTGCCATCTCGTCTACACAACTGAATCACCTGCTCCAATTCCTCTCGAATTGCGTCATACACCGGTCTTGTGACGGTCAACGAGGTACGCAGATCGGCCGTGAAAGTGACCGGTTTGCTGCCGATAGTCACATGGCCATTCAAAGCACGCAACGCCATCATTCCGTTAGCGACGTTGGTGAAACTAATCCATGCGTTGTAGTCAAAGTCCTTCTCTCTCGGTGGGATCATTTCGAGCTGGTAATCCCCTGTTGATACGTGTGTCTTGATCGCTGCAGACAAATTAGATTTTACAAGGTCCAATTCGCTAGGGGTGGTAGCGCCAACATTTTCGCGCGGGATGACCACCTTAGATACTGACAGATGGTCGTCGTCAACGGAACGTTTGAGCGCCGTCAAAATGTCTGCGTTGTCCACGTCCAGCGGCAGTTTGTTCAGGTACAGCTCCATGATGTTCTTCCGGCTCACGTTGACGTCAATGGACCTTCCACGAATCAACAAATTACGACCGCTGACACAACTGACATCTTCAGGATATGTCATCGTGACAAACGCGAACCTTCTCGGCGGAGCGGGCAGAGCCACCTACTGGCCTCGTAGGGAACACGTAATTGTTGTCACTCACGGCTCGGAGTGCATGCTCTGGCTGATCGAACGTGACCTCCCACCAGCGTCGCGACCTGTTTTTTTGCCTTGGACTTTGTGTACTTCACCACGGGGCCGATCCGACGCAGCGCATCTAAGACTTCGGCGTCGTCGGAAGCATCAGTGATGACAACGGTACGGTACTCGTCCGGCATGAGCAGACGGGCGACGGCGCCTCCACGACCGAGCACCACTCTCACGCCACCGCCACCATCTCCAAGTGCCACCTCGGAAAACTCGGCCGCCAGACGAGCCTTCTCATTGACAATGCTCTCGGCAATAACAGCAGTCGCTGCGTCCTCGAGGTGCGGCATGGCGTAGACGATGAGTCTGGATTCACTCAAAGACGCCTAGAACATCAACACTTCCGTCTCGCAGCGACGTCTCATCTTCTGTGCAGCAATTCCATGCCATTGCTGGCTCGACGGAAACCTGTTCATCAAACCGATCTCAGTTATTTTCGGATTGAAGCGTCTCGTGACGTTGGCGTCTATCTTGAAGTCTCGCGGTGCCGTGAATGTCGACAGTATCAGCCTTTCCCTGGATACGTTGATTTATTGCTGAAGCGTTACGTTGCGACAACTTTGCATGTTGTGTCTTGTATACTTTTTTGCGGATGCTTTCTTTCGATTCTTTCGGGTTCTCGAATATAGGAAATTTGTGCAGTTTGCCTCCAGATTTTGGCCTGGCGCCGCTGCATTTAGCCAGGGTGTTCTGTTTGGGGTTCTGTCTGCTACGACACAACTCATCAGGTGTGTCTTCACTGGCACACTTTGGAGTCTCTTCGGATCTTCTTGAACCGGTATGTTCGGATGTGCTTAACATACCACATCCATTCAATAAGTCGCTCTCGTCACATGTGCTAGAAAGCATCTTTCGGTGCAACCGTGCCAGGCGCGTCGCCACAAAGCATGTCTTGCTGCAGATCACCATTGGTCCGGCCCATACAAGTCTCGGGTAGCACACACTTGCTCAATCCGCCTAATAGTGTAGCAGATTTATCTGGTTCTTCAGCGCAGCCATTTCCGTCAATTTCTGATTCTGGATTGGATAACTCAGCTGTTCACACGAATGGAAGCTGTGACTCTCCGCCGACTGGACGCTCAACGGGTAACCTTGTCCGGGTGTGGTGCACGCCCCCGGAGTGTGTACAGTGTGACCAGTATACGGGATGTCATACGGTGTGGTGCACGCGACCGGAGTGTGTACAATGTACGGGACGTCATGCGGTGTGATGCACGCCCCCGGATTGTAACCAGTGTACGGGACGTCATGCAGTGTGGTGCTCGCCCCCGGAGTGTGTACAGTGCACGGGACGTCATGCGGTGTGTTGCACGCCCCCCAGAGTGTGTACAGTGCACGGGACGTCATGCGGTGTGTTGCACGCCCCCGGAGTGTGTACAGTGCACGGGACGTCATGCGGTGTGGTGCACGCCCCCGTAGTGTGTACAGTGCACGGGACGTCATGCGGTGTGGTGCACGCCCCCGGAGTGTGTACAGTGCACGGGACGTCATGCGGTGTGTTGCACGCCCCCGGAGTGTGTACAGTGCACGGGACGTCATGCGGTGTGTTGCACGCCCCCGGAGTGTGTACAGTGCACGGGACGTCATGCGGTGTGGTGCACGCCCCCGAAGTGTGGCCAGTGTAGGGGACGCCATGAGGTGTGGTGCATGCCCCCGGAGTGTGCACAGTGTAGGGGACGTCATGCGGTGTGGTGCACGCCCCCGAAGTGTGGCCAGTGTAGGGGACGTCATGCGGTGTGGTGCACGCCCCCGGAGTGTGGCCAGTG
Organism: Lamellibrachia columna; assembly: GCA_963662155.1. NCBI lineage: Eukaryota > Metazoa > Annelida > Polychaeta > Sabellida > Siboglinidae > Lamellibrachia > Lamellibrachia columna. The sequence continues at coordinate 631,459 of OY759275.1, forward strand.
TTCGGGATTTCATGCTCAATCCGCCTAATAGTGTAACAAATTTGGGTTTTACAAGTTTAACCCGTGTTAAACCTAAGTTAAACCTGGGCTTTACTATGAGAACTGAGGATGATATTATTGGGCGAACATTCTCAATATTAATACAGGTGGAATGTGGATTGATGATGGTTTAACACTGGTGTCATATTATTTATGCAAAAAAAGTAGAAAATTGCTCTTTAAATAAATATGTCAATGTGTCTACCTATCACTGTGTGATAGCATGCTATTGTTATTTTTGAAACAACTTTTCTGCATACTGAATGCAACCTGCACCAGTATAATATGGTGTGAGCTTACAGAGGGGATGTTGAGTCTTGGAGACTAGCAGATGGTAATCTACCCTCTCAGCCAGCAGCACTTGTGTTCACTGCCAAAAACTGGATTCACCCTCTCTAGCCCTTAAAGTTAAAACAATCATCAGAGCCACAGAGCCATAAAGCCACCACCAATACATGGTCCTGTCAATTAGCTCAACTCACCAACTAAGACCAGTTTTATTCTTTCATATTGTGATGAAATATGCCTGAAAAATTGTTCAACCCAGTTTAGCCCAAAATGGAGGTTTAGCCAAACCCAGGTTAAACCCGGGGGGGGGGGCGGGTTAAACTTGCCAACGTTGTTTCTAATTCTTCTAACAAGCATGTGTATCTTTTCAGGTTGTCTCATAGATATGGCCGAATCATCATGAACCTCAATAATAGAAAGTGTGTTATATGATGTAGCGGAATCATCATGAACCTCGATAACAGAAAGTGTGTTACATGATGTGGCGGAATCATCATGAACCTCAATAACAGAAAATGTGTTGCATGATGTGGCGGAATCATCATGAACCTCAATAACAGAAAGTGTGTTACATGATGTGGCGGAATCATCATGAACCTCAATAACAGAAAATGTGTTACATGATGTGGCGGAATCATCATGAACCTCAATAACAGAAAGTGTGTTACATGATGTGGCGGAATCATCATGAACCTCAATAACAGAAAGTGTGTTACATGATGTGGCGGAATCTTCATGAACCTCAATAACAGAAAGTATGTTACATGAGGTGGTGGAATCTTCATGAACCTCAATAACAGAAATCATCGTGAACCTGTGTTTATTGTTATTGTGTCAAGTAATTAATCAATGATGGACCAACTGTAACTGTTAATTTAGTGTAAACATCTTAGATTTAAACCTTTTGTAATATGCACTATATCATTGTAAATGACAAGGTGAACAAAGTTAGTCTTTACTTTAGACGACTCAACTATACTACATGGTAGTCTATATACAATATCAATGAAATTTCTTCATGGATTTCGTAATTAATGCTGATATTCAGATTTCAACAAGCTATTGTTATATGTAGTATAACACATTAACTTTACAATATGTGCTAAATAAATATGTTTTCTTCACAATAAACATATTCTATAACAGGCAATGTGCAAATATTTATGTTTAAGCAAAGGAACATTGAAAAATCTAGGCGGCGCTTCAGTCGTGCCATAACAGAAATCGTACTGGACCGAGCGAAGTAAAGCCTCTTATCTTGAATGGTTGACAGTAAGATTAAGAGGCAGATGAAGACCAAGAGCCACATGGAGAGACAACTGCAAGGCATGGATGGAGAACATTAAGTATGAAGATCTGGTCAGAATGGCACAATGGAGATATGAGTAGCTATCTGTGATAGCTGACCTTCCGAGGCACCACATCATGATGGTGATGATGATGATGATGATAATGATGATGATGAAGTTGTATCATGCATGTTTACAAAAAAAATAAAATGTATACACGCAGTGTGTGATACATGTTTATGTGATGAAATACCTTTGCATATATACAATAGTTGTGAACCTAAGTATTATATTATACATAGTATTTATTGAAGGGCAGTTCCACGGTGTCGGACGTACATTTCGGACACTTTGGCCATGCACTGCATGCTGGGATAGAAAGTACCACAACTTTTACTGCCATATACAATATGTAGTATATTGTGCTTTATACGACTGAATAAGAACACACGTGTTGTCGGTATTATAACTCAACAGGAAGTGCTTTATTCATAAATGGTAAAAGTTGCAACCGTTATATCTACTTTAGTGTGTCTAGTTCACCAGGTGGCAGCACCTTACGGTGTGTGTGTGTGTGTGTGTGTGTGTGTGTGTGTGTGTGTGTGTGTGTGTGTGTGTGTGTGTGTGTGTGTGTGTGTGTGTGTGTGTGTGTGTGTGTGTGTGTGTGTGTGTGTGTGTGTGTGTGTGTGTGTGTGTGTGTGTGTGTGTGTGTGTGTGTGTGTGTGTGTGTGTGTGTGTGTGTGTGTGTGTGTGTGTGTGTGTGTGTGTGTGTGTGTGAGTCCATCTGTTACATCCCCCGTATTCTAAAAGAATAAACCGCAGGGGTTTAAAGTACTGTATATGCTAGACTCTTTATTGGTATCTGACCGGAGTCTTGACGACCCGACCACTCCTGATAACACGGTCGTGCGTCATCTGTCGTTTGTGTATCAACCGGTTCTGGTGGGGCTGCTGGCACTTCTCTCTCGTGTGGAACACCAACGCTTGTTGCAGTCAGCAACTGGTCTTCTGGAACGAACAACGCAGGTAGCTCATTCGTTTTGATGACGTGCCTTCTGTTTCTGCGCAGCTGTCCGTGCTGGCTCTGGACCAGGTACGAGCGAGGCTGGACGTGTGAGGCTCTAACGACTGCGGGTTCCCACACCTTTCCCCTCTGAACGTGCACAACGTCGCCTGGATTGAGTTGCGGCAGAGGCGATGTACCTTTGTCGTAATATGATTTTTGCCGCTGCTGTCGATGTTTAAGGTCTTTGTGCGCATCTACCACCTTCGGTTGCAGCAAGGTCTGCTTCGTTGGCAGCTTTGATCGTAGCAGCGTGCTCATCACATTTGGGAAGGTGTGTACTGGAGACCGGAAACTGGCGTATTCCTGTACTCGAGTAGGGCGAGATAGGGATCACGACCGTTCTCGTCCGTTTTCTTGAACAGTCCCTTGATAGTTTGCACAAACCATTCGGCTTTCGGCTTGCCCATTGGACTGTGCATAACTCGGACTTGATGTTGTTGTCTTTATGCCCCATTCACGAGCAAAGTCCTTGAATTCTCGACTACCGAAGGGCATATTTTCACTCACGATTCCTTCGGGTATCCCATGTCGGGCACAAATGCTTATGTGTGTGATGATAGTGTGTGATGATAGTCTTGGTTGTCTTGTCTGGAAGTTGTAAGAACTCAGGGTACTTTGAGTAGTAGTCCACTACTACTAGGAAGTCGTGCCCATGGTACGTCATGATGTCCATGGCTATCTTCTGCCATCTCCCATCTGGAATGTCATGAGGCATCATAGGTACACGATGCTGGCTCTTCTGATGCCTCTTCAATTTCCTTTGCCATGCCAGGCCAATACATGACAGTTCGAGCATGTGCTTTGCATTTCTCCACCCCATGTGGCTTTCGTGGATGAGGCGCAGAATATGCTGACAAAGTTTAGCTGGGATGAGCACCTTTTCGCCAACAAATATGACGCCTTCTGCTAGGTGGAGTTCGTCTCTGATGTTCCACACGTTCTGAACTTCAGGCGGGACACTTTTCCGGAACTTGGGCCATCCTCTCATGATGAGACTTCGAACTTTCATCAACGTTGGATCTTGTTCGGTCGCTTGGCGAATCTCAGACAGTTTGTTCGCACTGACTGGGATATTGCGCACAAGACTGTGAACAACTCTGCTCAATTCGTCTTCCATCTCTGCGTTGCCTTCACCCTGTATATGTGCACGGGAGAATGTATCAGCAAGATACATGCACTTCCCTGGTACATAGTGCACATCTAGATCATAGGGCTGTAGACGTAACATCAGCCGTTGTAATCTCGGTGGTGCCTTGCGTAGTGGCTTCTTCAAGATGCTTTCTAAAGGTTTATGGTCTGTTTGGACACTAACTGCAGACTTGCCGTAGACGTGGTGGAATTTGCTTGTGGCAAAGCATATTGCCAACATCTGCTTTTCGATTTGAGCGTAGTTTTGTTCAGCTCTTGTTATAGCGCGAGATGCTTACGCAACTGGTTTTCCTCTCTGCATCAGGCTTGAAAGGTGACTGGCTGCTTGACATCAAAGAAGGCAAGCACTGGTTTGTTTAACAAGATTTAACAAGATTTGCCATCCAAGCCAAAGGCCCAGATGGCAAGTGGACAAGGAAGCCATTGGCTTATCGAGAGTCCAACAATGTTCATCTACTTATAACCCGCCCTCATGAGATATGTGTCTACCTTATTTTTAAACATATTCACGCTGCTAGCAGTTACACAATCTGTAGACAATTTGTTCCATTCATTTATTGTCCTCTGTGAGAACGAGTGCTTCCTGATGTCCAATCTACATTGATCCTTTACTAATTTTACCTCATGTCCTCTAGATCTGCTATCCTTCTTGAGTGAGAAAAACATATTTCTATCAATATTTTCATACCCATTCAATATCTTAAAAACTTCAATCTGATCTCCTCTTAACCTCCTTGTCTCTAGAGTTGTTAAACCACATTCTTTCAGGCGTTCTTCATAACTAAGGTCTCTCAGTTCTGGAATCGTTTTAGTTGCTCTCCTTTGTATGCGTTCAAGCGTATCTATATCCTTCTTACGATATGGTCTCCATGCTTGTATACAGTATTCTAAATGAGGTCTAACTATTGCTTTATAAAGAGGTATAATTAACTTTTTCCCTTGTATGTTATGTTTCTTCTAATCAATCCAAGAATTTGATTACCCTTTGAAGCTGCAATACCACACTGCTCTGAAACTTTCATATCAGCGCTTATTGTAACTCCTAAGTCCTTTTCTTTTACAGTAGTACCCAGAACAGTATCTCCCATTTTATAGTTTACATTCAAGTTCCCATGTCCTGTATGTAGGCATTTACATTTCCCAAAATTGAACAACATCTGCCATTTCTCAGACCATTTCACTAATCTGTCTAGATCGTTTTGAAAATGTTGCTTATCACCATCAGTATTAACTTTTCTAAATAGTTTTGTGTCATCCGCAAATTTCAGTATGTTACTTGTTATACTGTCGTCCAAGTCATTGATATAAATTAAGAATAATATAGGTCCTAAAACTGATCCTTGAGGTACCCCACTCAAAACCGATTTCCAATTTGAAACTTCTCCATCTACTACAACTCGTTGTCTTCTGTCAGTCAGCCATTGTTCTATCCAGTCAGTTATGCTATCCCCGATACCATGGGCTTTTAATTTATACATTGCATTTTGTAAACTATTTTATGTAAAGAAATCATGCTTCAAAGCTAACCACATTACAATTGTAAATGTATCGCATGCTCCACCCAAGCATATCAAAACTGTTGTCTCACAGTGTAACGACTTCTAAGCAGAAAACAACTGTATGTTTAGTCCACTTTACCTGTACGATGGGTCACCTGATAGAATTTAAAGACTCGCTTACAAATTTGCGATTTCCAAATCACATACGCTTTGAACAGGATCGTTTACATTTCCACCAACGTGGCGTACCATAACATACTTAGCAATATCTATTTGAACCTATATTGGTTGTGTTAGATGTGGCACTAGGAAACTTAAAAACTAGTTAAAACATCAAAGTGTGTGTCATGGAAAACCCTAAATATTTACGATAAATGTGTACATTATTAAAACGCCCAAGGAGATGAGATGACAACATTGTGTATCTGAGAGTAATACCGAATTTGACTGTTTTAGAGCCAAATGTTGCGAGGAGCCTGACAGCGACTGCCACTGCAATGAGGATGCTGACAGTCACGTGGGATGCCCCTGTGTTTTGGACTCTATGAAATACAGCTGAAGAAAAACACAGGGACGAAACGAAACATTCCAAAGGACACAAGAAGCACAACATTCACCAACTTGACGCCTGGTACACCATACACTGTCGTTGTTGTTACTGTAAGTGGAGACCAACAAAGTGAGGCTCTGGAGAAAGACTTTTACACCAGTAAGTGTGCTGTCATTCATACATATACCTTACTCTTTAATGGAACGGGAAGAGGATAACATATTACTTCAAATAATGGTGACAAATCTGGTTCATATCTAGCGATAATAACTGTATCTCAGATTCATTTGAATGATTATTACATTACATTGAATTATTACATGGTGTATTGTTGGACATATTTGTATGTAAGAGTGAACTTGCGATTGCGCGAGCATGCGTGTGCGGCTGTGTGCGTGTGTGCGTGTGTGCGTCTGTGCGAGCGTGCATGTGTGCGAGCGTGCGTGCGGATTTACCCAATTGTGTGCGTATGCGCGCGCGGGGACTTTGTATAAATGTTGTAGATGACGTAAATGTGCACACATGATAACATCGTTTTAAAATATTGAACGAAAATGGTACAGTCTGATTCAACTACGTACAGTCTGATTCAACTACGTACAGTCTGATTCAACTACGTACAGTCTGTTCACGTACAAAACAAATATGTACAGTCTGATTCAACTACGTACAGTCTGTTCACGTACAAAACAAATATGGGTAATTCAAACACATCGCACACTGGATAACAGCAGCACATGCCCTTTGACCCAGGGAAATGACTTTCCCTTTTCACCTATCAACATTTATTAAATCAACTACAATCCATTCATCTAGAAAAAAATCAATCAGAAAAATGGATTCACCTATAAAGTATGACGAATTAAATGGATGGAACAAACCAGTGGGACTGTGTAGCAAATGAAAGGGTTACATGCCCCCCCCCCATTTTATACGTAAACGTATCCTACATGTTGTGATCAATTTGATTGTACAGTGACAGTCAAGTGGCATGCCCCTGCTTCTGGGCGCGTGGAACAATATGAAATACAACTGAAGAGTGAGACAGGGACTAAACAAAGTACCACAACCAGCACTGAAACAACATTTGCCAACTTGACACCTGGAATATCGTACACAGTCCTTATGGTTTCTGTAAGTGGCGAACAGCGAAGCGGAACTGCGGAGAAAACATTTTTCACTAGTAAGTATGTTGTTATTTAAACTCTTTAACATAATTAACATAAAATTACTTGATATAAGCAGCAGCATATCGGCCAATAATTCATAGTCAGCCCAACGCTAGCGGGCAGTTCAAAGTGGGGCAGTGATTTATTTCATGAACTTAATTAATGGCCCACATCCAACTGGCAGTCACAGTAGCGTTGAACTGAATGCGCTAAATAATCAGTAGTATTACTTGAGTTTACCCCATTCCACAGTTACCATATTAGCGAAAAGGAACGCGCTAACTTTGCGACACCAAGTTAACTTGATAAAAGCAGCAGTATATATCGGCCAACCATCCATTGTCGGCCCACCACTTGCAGGCAGTTCAAAGTGCATTGATGAGTCAATCAGGGTCACCACGAGCAGTCTCAATATTCACATCTTGGCTTCTTTAGGCCATAAAAACAATTCCAGTTCGCCTTTTTCTTGGGCAGTGATGGATTTCATCAACTTACGTCCAACTGGTAGTCACAATAGCTATGAACTGACTGCGCTATTATAATTCAGTATTAGTTGATATTGCCCCATTCCACAGTTATCATGTCTGCGAAAAGGAACTCGCTGACTTGCAACACAAAGTTGACCTGAACAAGGCAGCAGAATCGGGCAAATCTTGCCGCCAGTTAGCCGACGATTTTCACATTGGCCGAACACCTCAATCCTCAAGAGAAAAGCAGAACTGCTGCGCGAGTATGAAATGAACAGCTGTTAATTCACGGAACGTCTAGAAACGTCACTGTTGTACATACACTTTTTTAATATTCATATTGAAGTGGATGGATTGATTAACATGTATCATTATTTATGGTTAGATCCTTTTTTGTTTGTTCATTTAGTAGTGCTAAACAAATTAGTTTTTGCAACATGGTATTTAATTATGCTCTGCACCGGTACACCACCGACAATTTGTATATATATATATATATATATATATATATATATATATATATATATATATATATATATATATATATATATACTATATATATATGTTATAATTGTTGGTGAGGACAGCCTTCATATTCTTTATTGCCTTGTCGTGCACTGGATGTCAGGCCCATTCCGCGTCTTTCTTGAGCAGCTCTCTCAGTGGCTCGGTGATTGCTGACTCATTGGAAATGTACTGTGCAAGATACTTGATCATGCCCAGCAGGCGCTGGAGTGAGGTGACGTCGGTTGGCTTGGGCATGTTGAAGATTGCCTCGATCTGCTTGGGATCTGGTTTCAGGCCATCTGCTGATAGGAGATTACCCATATACTCGACCTCACTGATCTTGAATTGAATCTTGTCACTGTTGAACTTGACTCCCTTGTCACGTGCTCGTGCTAACACTCTGTGTAGAATGCTGTCATGTTCCTGGTCATCTGCTGCCGCAATGATCAGGTCATCGGCTATGACGTGGACACCGTGGTTGTCGCCAAATGTTTCCTCATTTCTCTTCTGCATTATCTCACTGGCCGACTAGATCCCGAAGGGCATCCGTAGGAAGCGTTTTCTGCCCCACGGTGTGTTGAATGTGCAGAGGTATGACGACTCTTCGCTAAGCTTTACGTGCCAACAGCCATCCTTCATGTCGTCCACTGTGAAGACCTGCTTGCCAGAGAGCTGTGCTTGCACGTCAGACGGCGTTGGTATGGCGTGCCGCTCTCGCTTGATAGCGGCGTTCAGTGGTCGCGGATCCAAACATAGCCTGAGGGCGCCAGATTTCTTCTCTACTATGACCAGGTTACTTCTCTACTATGACCAGGTTACTTCTCTACTATGACCAGGTTACTTCTCTACTATGACCAGGTTACTTCTCTACTATGACCAGGTTACTAACCCACTCGGTCGGTTTGTCGACATCAGCAATGATGTTTTGAACCTTCAGTCGATCAAGCGCTTCTTTGAGTTTGGGCTGAATAGCATACGGAATTGTCCGTGGTGGCTGGATCACTCCTTGTGCGTCTGGGTTGAGCTCCATGTGATACACTTTGTCATACTCACCAACTCCAGTGAACACATCCTGGTATTCGTCTATCATGTGGTCTTTAGTCAGAGAGGGAGTTTGCATTGGCTGGTTCATGTAAACCCGCTTGATAAGATTTAAGTCATCGCAAGCCTTGTGACTCAGTATTGGAACAGCAGCACTGTCTGTGACGTAGAATAGAAGTTCTGAGTCTCCTTTTGAAGTGTTGCAGTCGAGCGTGACTGTACCTAGTGGGATTACCTGATGCTCTCCGAAAGCACACAGTAGAGTCTTGGTTTTCTCCAGCTTGACTGACTTCATTCGATTGAACACTGTTACTGGTAGCACATTTGCCTCGGCGCCAGTATCAAGCTTGAACTGTACATTGTGGCCTTGTACATTCAACACTGCTTGCCATTTCTGCTCGGTCTTTGTGGGGTGTTTGCTATCAGTCACTGTACCCACAAAGAGATGGTCACTTCCCCAATCATGATCATCAGTGTGATCTGTCTTTAGTTGGTAGATTTTTTTCCTGAACCCGCCTCAGTAGTATGTGTGCAATTCACACATACTACTCGCCTCCTTTGCACACCTTTGCAAAGTGGTTCCGTCCTTTGCATTTCGATCATGTTGCACCATATGCAGGGCATTTGCGTGGCGGATGCTGACTGCCACAATACCCACAGTTACTTCCTTGATAGAACTGTGTGTGTTGCTTGTGAGACACAGTGTTGGCCTCTGCTGGCGGATGCTGACTGCCACAATACCCACAGTTACTTCCTTGATAGAACTGTGTGTGTTGCTTGTGAGACACAGTGTTGGCCTCTGCTGCCGGATGCTGACTGCCACAATACCCACAGTTACTGCCTTGGTAGAACTGTGTGTGTTGCTTGTGAGACACAGTGTTGGCCTCTGCTGGCGGATGCTGACTGCCACAATACCCACAGTTACTGCCTTGGTAGAACTGTGTGTGTTGCTTGTGAGACACAGTGTTGGCCTCTGCTGGCGGATGCTGACTGCCACAATACCCACAGTTACTGCCTTGGTAGAACTGTGTGTGTTGCTTGTGAGACACAGTGTTGGCCTCTGCTGGCGGATGCTGACTGCCACAATACCCACAGTTACTGCCTTGATAGAACTGTGTGTGTTGCTTGTGAGACACAGTGTTGGCCTCTGCTGGCGGATGCTGACTGCCACAATCCCACAGTTACCGCCTTGATAGAACTGTGTGTGTTGCTTGTGAGACACAGTGTTGGCCTCTGCTGGTGGATGCTGACTGCCACAATACCCACAGTTACGGCCTTGATAGAACTGTGTGTGTTGCTTGTGAGACACAGTGTTGGCCTCTGCTGGCGGATGCTGACTGCCACAATACCCACAGTTACTGCCTTGATAGAACTGTGTGTGTTGCTTGTGAGACACAGACATATTGAGTGATGTCTGGGTGTGATGCTGTTTTAATAATCTATTTTTTTATGTATAAAACATCTACATGTTGAATAAAAACACGCTACTTTTCATGAAGAATGCGTTATATGCTGCTATCCACGCGCGTGTCTTATCTTGTGTTTAACTTCATACTGATTAAGGGAGGTAACAACAGCTGATCTCTAAACAAATCAGTGGTATCAACAGATACATACTAGTAACACATTTTGTGACAAAGTAATAAGAATATTTTTTATTGAGGTAATTTGTATTAGATTCGACAGTACGCTTTAAATTATGCGCTAACACCGGTGCCAACGTAATTACTGTATTTAAAAAGCAATTGGTATTAATATAGCGCCATCTGGACAAATTCCATTCAGAGATGCTTAAAATACATCTAAAAATATAATGCAACCTGCTGATAATATGAATAAAATTAATTATCTAAGAACGTGGCATGTCACATATAGCAAAAATAATACTGACTTATGCATAATTACAAGCAATGAAGCACGCACGCACTCACGCACGCACGCACGCACGCACGCACGCACGCACAATTAAAACAGAAATACATTATTGTACTGTTTGATTTCAATCAGCAGAGCCCCCGTCTTTTACGAAAATGACCAACTAGAGCACCCAAACTTTTCCTCATTTCCTCATATATCTACTATACATACACACATGTCACATGATCAAAAAAGTACATTTACTTTCTCAAAACGATCAAAATTTACAAAAGAAGTAAACCTAAACATCGCCATCTCCTACGGCGCCTACGCGTAGCGCCAAGGCTACCGTACAATCGATGCATATGACAAGGCGTCGTTAAGTTTCACCGAAACTCCGTGCGGTGGCGCTGCTATTACAATTATGTATTTGTGTGTGTGAGTGTGATTTCTTGTTACTAAAGGTTAGTCAGTTGTAATTGTTAGTAATAGTGGTACTTCACAATCATATAAATCATTTGGGTTTACCAGAATTTATCCAAGCGGTTTTTTTAATGTGTTAATAGATTGAGCTGATTCTCGGAAACTATTCCATGGTTCAGTTTAAATATAAATATGCAACACGTGTGTGTTGTGTCGAGTTGTGTGGGATTATATAAGTTATATACAGCCATCAGTTGTGAAGTTTAAATATAGTTGAAGATGTTCATAAATGTGTTTTATATGTACCTGCAATATAATACCTGCAAGTAAACATTTGCCCAACAAGCTATAGATGGTGCTAATAGTTGAAGATGTTCATAAATGTGTTTTATATGTACCTGCAATATAAGTAAACATTTGCCCAACAAGCTATAGATGGTGCTAATAGTTGAAGATGTTCATAAATGTGTTTTATATGTACCTGCAATATAAGTAAACATTTGCCCAACAAGCTATAGATGGTGCTAATAGTTGAAGATGTTCATAAATGTGTTTTATATGTACCTGCAATATAAGTAAACATTTGCCCAACAAGCTATAGATGGTGCTAATAGTTGAAGATGTTCATAAATGTGTTTTATATGTACCTGCAATATAAGTAAACATTTGCCCAACAAGCTATAGATGGTGCTAATAGTTGAAGATGTTCATAAATGTGTTTTATATGTACCTGCAATATAATACCTGCAAGTAAACATTTGCCCAACAAGCTATAGATGGTGCTAATAGTTGAAGATGTTCATAAATGTGTTTTATATGTACCTGCAATATAATACCTGCAAGTAAACATTTGCCCAACAAGCTATAGATGGTGCTAATAGTTGAAGATGTTCATAAATGTGTTTTATATGTACCTGCAATATAATACCTGCAAGTAAACATTTGCCCAACAAGCTATAGATGGTGCTAATAGTTGAAGATGTTCATAAATGTGTTTTATATGTACCTGCAATATAAGTAAACATTTGCCCAACAAGCTAATGGTGCTAATAGCAGGTTTCTTTCCAAAAAGTTCCTTTCCAATAAGTTGTGTTGGTAGATATTTTTTTTTTAATGTGATAATATAATGAATTGAATCAGTTGCTTTATTAATACAGTTCACCGTCTAATTTTTACGACTTTTGTATTATTGCACCATAATACTGTTCCTAATAAACGTTGAGCAATATTTTCTCAAAGGGAAATTGATCTGAACAGGTCAACAGATTGGCATGTCCTTGCTGGGTAAGCCACGACAGTCACTCTTCACTGGACACACAACTAATTGGTCAGTCCTTGCTGGGTATCCCACGACAGTCACTCTTCACTGGACACACAACTAATTGGTCAGTCCTTGCTGGGTATCCCACGACAGTCACACTTCACTGGACACACAACTAATTGGTCAGTCCTTGCTGGGTATCCCACGACAGTCACACTTCACTGGACACACAACTAATTGGTCAGTCCTTGCTGGGTATCCCACGACAGTCACACTTCACTGGACACACAACTAATTGGTCAGTCCTTGCTGGGTATCCCACGACAGTCACACTTCACTGGACACACAACTAATTGGTCAGTCCTTGCTGGGTATCCCACGACAGTCACACTTCACTGGACACACAACTAATTGGTCAGTCCTTGCTGAGTATCCCACGACAGTCACACTTCACTGGACACACAACTAATTGGTCAGTCCTTGCTGAGTATCCCACGACAGTCACACTTCACTGGACACACAACTAATTGGTCAGTCCTTGCTGGGTATCCCACGACAGTCACACTTCACTGGACATGAGACAGAAAACGCAGATGCGCTGCCCATCGTGACGTGTGTGCAGATACACACACAAAGATACTGGAGCTCTTCCGCTTAGGGCATTCTCCATCGTCAGCACGGAACACCTTGGAACACGATTTGCAAATTGAACATGGTGACGAGTATCCCCAGATCTCTGTTGACTGAGCATAGTGTCCTGACCTGCAGTGGTGCTATAAGTAAGTATTCGGAGTGCGAACGCATACGGACTATTCCTTGCCAAAGTGGATATAGAGTACCAAAATATAATTATGAAGATAATTAAATTATAACATTGTATCTAATATAAAAAAGGTGTAGATTAAAAAAAATATGTCAAGAAATCACCAAATTATGCATCCATATGTCATGACATTGTGGCAACTTGCCTTCATTGTTTTTCGTGATATTGTCAGCTTTTACTGATCTTTCTTCGTGACAAGTACTGATTTGGTAACTGATGGAGTGATATAACGCATGCTTTATTAGTCCATCCCTAGAGCAATACAGATTAAACCCGCAGCTCCAATCACATCGTGGGCTTAACGAACATCTAATATGCATACTACTATATTATGTGACATGCATACTGCATTAACTAAGTTGTAAATTGATCCATGGGCTTAGTGAACCATGCCATTTTTATTTAATAATTTCCGCTTCCTCCAGGCTCTTCTACAGTCTACAAACAGCACAACAGTGAGACTGGCGGCAAGCCACTGCTGGAGACGCTGAAGCCACAGTCTGAGAGACTGGCGGCAAGCCACTGCTAGAGACACTGAATCCACAGTCTGAGAGACTGGCGGCAAGCCACTGCTGGAGACGCTGACGCCACAGTCTGAGAGACTGGCGGCAAGCCACTGCTGGAGACGCTGAAGCCACAGTCTGAGAGACTGGCGGCAAGCCACTGCTGGAGACGCTGAAGCCACAGTCTGAGAGACTGGCAGCAAGCCACTGCTGGAGACGCTGAAGCCACAGTCTGAGAGACTGGCGGCAAGCCACTGCTGGAGACGCTGAAGCAGCAGCTTGAGAAACTGAAAGCTGAGTCGAAAAGCAACTGCGCCGCGATGACGACAACTGGTGGTGATCAGACTGCCATTGCGATGACAACAACTGGTGGTGATCAGACTGCCATTGCGATGACGATAACTGGTGGTGATCAGACTGCCATTGCGATGACGACAACTGGTGGTGATCAGACTGCCATTGCGATGACGACAACTGGTGGTGATCAGACTGCCATTGCGATGACAACAACTGGTGGTGATCAGACTGCCATTGCGATCTGCACAGCGTTGATGCGCCGAGTTCACCAGCTGTGGAACTACCGTACAGAGATGGCGTCTGTGGACTCCAGTGGCAACATAGACAGACATAACTGTCAAGTGTTTGTGGTTCTTACACACAGTCCATCAGGCACTCTGCCAGTCAGCCTACTGCCACAGTCCGTCGCAAGATGGCATGTGGTAATCCAAAGCGACTGTGTGCTGGGAGGCCATGCAAGGCATTATTCTTATGGCAGCAGGCGTACTACAAGTGTCCCCGAGAACAGTCAACTATGCATCTGCCACCAACGAAACGACAGCGAGTAGCTGCACCCCATCACTTTGGACACTGTGTGACCCAGAACATTTCACTGGGTAAAACCCACTAGTCACAAGTGGTCAGAACACTACGTTCATTAATGTTAGTTATGGTGTTTTCTACTAGTGTAGCCAATTGGTTGTGATCTGAGTTGGTCTGCTAGTTTTTGGGTATAAAGAATGGCTAAATAATATGTTAAGGATAAAGTCAATAGTTCGCCAATGGGTGTTAGGTTTAAGTAATTCTAAATCGAAGTCCCATGTCAAAATACATTGGTTTTTTTATTAGCATGTATATTAAAATTCCTTATATTTGAGTCAGGACGCTTGTAGAATACCAAAATCACAGTTTGTTTCATTTGTTCATTTTGACCTCGATGAACATTCATGCATAGTGAAGTTTCAATATCTGTGTGTTTGAATTAATTTCTTAACAACATAGTCTAATCCTAGTTGTTTTTTAGCTGTTCTTGGGTTAGATAGAACTATATAATTTATGATATTATAAATATGAAAAAAATATGCGCTCCTCCACCGTGGTTTTAACCGGTGTTCGGATAGATAGAAGTGTATAATGTATCATATTGTAAATATCGGTTTTTGTGTGCAATTTCGACACAGTTAATTTTTCATTTGTTCATGTTGACCTCAATGAAAATTCACGCATGTTGCAGTTTTGTGTCTACCATTAAATCGTCTCTGTTTTAATTAATTTGTTAACAGCATATAATTTAATCCTCCACCTTATTTTATCTGTTTTTGGGTTAGATAGAAGTATTAAATCTATGATATTATAAATATAAGATTTTTGCGAGTATTAATCCAGTTTTGGTTAGCCCGATGCTGTCAACCTTTAAATGTAAAGATTTATGAAATAACTGACAATGTGAAAAAGTTCTTGTACGAGCTATTGCTGTTCACGTATTGTACGAGCTATTGCTGTTCACGTATTGTACGAGCTATTGCTGTTCACGTATTGTAAACTTGCATAGATTTACTATTGTGACTATTCAACATGATATGTTTGTACATGTCAGCATTAAAATTAACTCCCAGTTGGAATTGAAATTTTAACTGCACTTTGTTATGTTATTCTTACCAGTTATTTTCGATGAATATATTCAAGAATAGAATCTAGCTACAGTTGCAGACACTGCGTGTGCGATCATTATAGAGTTCTGCCAATATAAGCGCTGTCTAGTGTACGCTTACAGTCATAAATATGTTATTTAGTTGTGACAGTAAACGTAGCTGTCAACATAAACTGTCAGCATCGCAGTGTCACGCTGTGTCACGCTGTGTCACGCTGTGTCACGCTGTGTCACGCAGTGTCACGCTGTGTCACGCAGTGTCACGCTGTGTCACGCAGTGTGCCTCCCACGCATAGGCATCTCCTTTAAACTAGTTAACTCCACCCGTATTATGATAATTACCCGGAGACCACCTAGCGATAATTCGGCAATAGTCCCATATCACACTTTGATTCAAAGTTCGTTTTCTTAGTATTTCTGAAGTGTCATCGATAATAAATGATACAGCATGTATTGATTTTGTGAGAATGTCAACTCAATGTACCTCAGATGTGTGTAAAAGCATTACATATTGTGATATTTCATGCATAAAGAAGATAACAACTTTGAAAACGCTCCCGCGAACGCCCTTTTTTGGAAACTTGCTGATCATTTCCCGCGCTGGCATAAATGAATGCGGAGTAAATGAATGAATGAATGAATGAATGAATGAATGAATGAATGAATGAATGCGGAGTAAAGCTGACGTAATTTATAGTAGAAATATGCTAACTAGAAAGTTTGTGATCGCTGATTGGTTAGCAGTGCCTAGGAGAGGTCAGTAGAGACTGGAAAACAATAATTATCGTCATGGGAAAATTTGACTTACAACATTTTGTAGGTGAAGGCATATGGAGCGTAATTATTGATTGATGCATCGTAATAGCGTAATGGAGGGTAAAATATTGTAGTGATTATGCCCAAATCGTAATGGTTGGCATATCTGCAATTCCAAACACTTCTGACATTTCACCCTCAATTATCACCACTACTGTTAGCTCTTCACACGCTGCCTCCGCCAAACTGTCCTCTGTCTCTCCAACCTCCAGCCACATCCTGGCTCCTTACACACTGCCTCCATCATACTGTCCTCTGTCTCTCCTATCTCCAGCCACATCCTGGCCCCTTGCACACTGCCTCCACCATACTGGCCTCTGTCTCCAGCCACATCCTGGCTCATTACACACTGCCTCCGCCATACTGTCCTCTGTCTCTCCTACCTCCAGCCACATCCTGGCTCCTTGCACACTGCCTCCGCCATACTGTTCTCTGTCTCTCCTAACTCCAGCCACATCCTGGCTCCTTGCAAACTGCCTCCGTCATACTGTACTCTGTCTCTCCTACCTCAAGCCACATCCTGGCTCATTAGACACTGCCTCCACCATACTGTCCTCTGTCTCTCCTACCTCCAGCCACATCCTGGCTCCTTGAACACTGCCACCACCATACTGGCCTCTGTCTCCAGCCACATCCTGGCTCATTACACACTGCCTCCGCCATACTATCCTCTGTCTCTCCTTCCTCCAGCCACATCCTGGCTCCTTGCACACTGCCTCCGCCATACTGTCCTCTGTCTCTCCTACCTATAGCCACATCCTGGCTCCTTGCACACTGCCTCCACCATACTGGCCCCAGTGTCTCCTACCTCCAGCCACATCCTGGCTCCTTGCACACTGCCTCCGCCATACTGTCCTCTGTCTCTTCTACCTCCTGCCACATACTGGCTCCTTACACACTGCCTCCATCATACTGTCCTCTGTCTCCCCTACCTCCTGCCACATCCTGGCTCCTTACACACTGCCTCGATCATACTGTCCTCTGTCTCTCCTACCTCCTGCCATAACCTGGCTCCTTACACACTGCCTCCGCCACACTGTCCTCTGTCTCTCCTACCTCCTGCCACATCCTGGCTCCTTACACACTGCCTCCACCATACTGGCCTCTGTCTCCATCCACATCCTGGTTCATTACACACTGCCTCCGCCATACTGTCCTCTGTCTCTCCTACCTACAGCCACATCCTGGCTCCTTACACACTGCCTCCGCCATACTGTCCTCTGTCTCTCCTACCTCCAGCCACATCCTGGCCCATTACACACTGCCTCCGTCATAGTGTCCTCTGTCTCTCCTACCTCCAGCCACATCATGGCTCCTTACACACTGCCTCCGCCATACTGTTCTCTGTCTCTCCTGCCTTCAGCCACATCCTGGCACATTACACACTGCCTCCATCATACTGTCCTCTGTCTCTCCTACCTCCAGCCACATCATGGATCCTTACACACTGCCTCCGCCATACTGTTCTCTATCTCTCCTACCTCCAGCCACATCCTGGCTCCTTACACACTGCCTCCATCATACTGTCATCTGTCTCTCCTACCTCCAGCCACATCCTGGCTCCTTCCACAATGCCTCCACCATGCTGGTCTCTGTCTCTCCTACCTCCAGCCACATCCTGGCTCCTTACACACTGCCTCCGCCATACTGTCCTCTGTCTCCCCTACCTCCTGCCACATCCTGGCTCCTTACACACTGCCTCCAACATGCTGGCCTCTGTCTCCAGCCACATCCTGGCTCATTACACACTGCCTCCATCATACTGTCCTCTGTCTCTCCTACCTCCAGCCACATCCTAGCTCGTTACATACTGCCTCCACAATGCTGGCCTCTGTCCTCCTACATCCAGCCATATCCTGGCTCCTTGCACACTGCATCCACCATGCTGGCCTCTGTCTCTCCTACCTCCAGCCACATCCTAGCTCGTTACATACTGCCTCCACAATGCTGGCCTCTGTCCTCCTTCATCCAGCCATATCCTGGCTCATTACACACTGCCTCCATCATGCTGGCCTCTGTCTCCCCTACCTCCAGCCACATCCTGGCTCTTTGCATACTGCCTCCACCATACTGTCCTCTGTCTCTCCTACCTCCAGCCACATCCTGGCTCATTGCACACTGCCTCCATCATACTGTCCTCTGTCTCTCCTACCTCCAGCCACATCCTGGCTCCTTACACACTGCCTCCGCCATGCTGGCCTCTGTCTCTCCTACCTCCAGCCACATCCTGGCTCCTTACACACTGCCTCCGCCATATTGTTCTCTGTCTTTCCTACCTCCAGCCACATCCTTGCTCCTAGCGCACTGCCTCCATCATACTGTCATCTGTATCTCCTACCTCCAGCCACATCCTGGCTCGTTACACACTGCCTGCACCATGCTGGTCTCTGTCTCTCCTACCTCCAGCCACATCCTGGCTCCTTGCGCACTGCCTCCATCATACTGTCATCTGTCTCTCCTACCTCCAGCCACATCCTGGCTCCTTGCACACTGCCTCCGCCATACTGTCCTCTGTCTCTCCTACCTCCAGCCACACCTTGGCTCCTTACACACTGCCTCCGCCATACTGTCCTCTGTCTCTCCTACTTCCAGCCACATCCTGGCTCCTTACACACTGCCTCCGCCATACTGTCCTCTGTCTCTCCTACCCCCAGCCACATCCTGGCTCCTTGCACACTGCCTCCATCATACTGTTCTGTCTCTCCTGCCTTCAGCCACATCCTGGCTCATTACACACTGCCTCCGCCATACTGTTCTCTCTCTCTCTCCTACCTCCAGCCACATCCTGGCTCCTTACACACTGCCTCCGCCATACTGTTCTCTGTCTCTCCTACCTCCAGCCACATCCTGGCTCCTTACACACTGCCTCCACCATGCTGGCCTCTGTCTCTCCTACCTCCAGCCACATCCTGGCTCCTTACACACTGCCTCCGCCATACTGTTCTCTGTCTCTCCTACCTCCAGCCACATCCTGGCTCATTACACACTGCCTCCATCATACTGTCCTCTGTCTCTCCTACCTCCAGCCACATCCTGGCTCCTTACACACTGCCTCCGCCATACTGTTCTCTCTCTCTCCTACCTCCAGCCACATCCTGGCTCCTTACACACTGCCTCCGCCATACTGTTCTCTGTCTCTCCTACCTCCAGCCACATCCTGGCTCATTACACACTGCCTCCATCATACTGTCATCTGTCTCTCCTACCTCCAGCCACATCCTGGCTCCTTCCACAATGCCTCCACCATGCTGGTCTCTGTCTCTCCTACCTCCAGCCACATCCTGGCTCCTTACACACTGCCTGCGCCACACTGTCCTCTGTCTCCCCTACCTCCTGCCACATCCTGGCTCCTTACACACTGCCTCCACCATACTGTTCTCTGTCTCTCCTACCTCCAGCCACATCCTGGCTCCTTACACACTGCCTCCACCATACTGGCTTCTGTCTCCAGCCACATCCTGGCTCATTACACACTGCCTCCGCCATACTGTCCTCTGTCTCTCCTACCTCCAGCCACATCCTAGCTCATTACACACTGCCTCCACCATACTGTCCTCTGTCTTTCCTACCTCCAGCCACATCCTGGCTCCTTGCACACTGCCTCCGCCATACTGTCTTCTGTCTCTCCTACCTCCGGCCACATCCTGGCTCATTACACACTGCCTCCACCATACTGACTTCTGTCTCTCCTACCTCCAGCCACATCCTGGCTCCTTGCACACTGCCTCCACCATACTGGCCTCTGTCTCCAGCCACATCCTGGCTCGTTACACACTGCCTCCGCCATACTGTCCTCTGTCTCTCCTACCTCCTGCCACATCCTGGCTCCTTGCAAACTGCCTCCGCCATACTGTACTCTGTCTCTCCTACCTCCAGCCACATCCTGGCTCATTACACACTGCCTCCACCATACTGTCCTCTGTCTCTCCTACCTCCAGCCACATCCTGGCTCCTTGCACACTGCCACCACCATACTGGCCTCTGTCTCCAGCCACATCCTGGCTCATTACACACTGTCTCCGCCATACTGTTCTCTGTCTCTCCTGCCTTCAGCCACATCCTGGCTCATTACACACTGCCTCAATCATACTGTGATCTGTCTCTCCTACCTCCAGCCACATCCTGGCTCCTTACACAATGCCTCCACCATGCTGGCCTCTGTCTCTCCTACGTCCAGTCACATCCTGGCTCATTACACACTGCCTCCATCATACTGTCCTCTGTCTCTCCTACCTCCAGCCACATCCTGGCTCCTTACACACTGCCTCCACCATGCTGGCCTCTGTCTCTCCTACCTCCAGCCACATCCTGGCTCCTTACACACTGCCTCCGCCATACTGTTCTCTGTCTCTCCTACCTCCAGCCACATCCTGGCTCATTACACACTGCCTCCATCGTACTGTCCTCTGTCTCTCCTACCTCCAGCCACATCCTGGCTCCTTACACACTGCCTCCGCCATACTGTTCTCTCTCTCTCTCCTACCTCCAGCCACATCCTGGCTCCTTACACACTGCCTCCGCCATACTGTTCTCTGTCTCTCCTACCTCCAGCCACATCCTGGCTCATTACACACTGCCTCCATCATACTGTCATCTGTCTCTCCTACCTCCAGCCACTTCATGGCTCCTTCCACAATGCCTCCACCATGCTGGTCTCTGTCTCTCCTACCTCCAGCCACATCCTGGCTCCTTACACACAGCCTCCGCCATACTGTCCTCTGTCTCCCCTACCTCCTGCCACATCCTGGCTCCTTACACAATGCCTCCACCATACTGTTCTCTGTCTCTCCTACCTCCAGCCACATCCTGGCTCCTTACACACTGCCTCCACCATACTGGCTTCTGTCTCCAGCCACATCCTGGCTCATTACACACTGCCTCCGCCATACTGTCCTCTGTCTCTCCTACCTCCAGCCACATCCTAGCTCATTACACACTGCCTCCACCATACTGTCATCTGTCTCTCCTACCTCCAGCCACATCCTGGCTCCTTGCACACTGCCTCCGCCATACTGTCTTCTGTCTCTCCTACCTCCAGCCACATCCTGGCTCATTACACACTGCCTCCACCATACTGACCTCTGTCTCTCCTACCTCCAGCCACATCCTGGCTCCTTGCACACTGCCTCCACCATACTTGCAAACTGCCTCCGCCATACTGTACTCTGTCTCTCCTACCTCCAGCCACATCCTGGCTCATTACACACTGCCTCCACCATACTGTCCTCTGTCTCTCCTACCTCCAGCCACATCCTGGCTCCTTGCACACTGCCACCACCATACTGGCCTCTGTCTCCAGCCACATCCTGGCTCATTACACACTGCCTCCGCCATACTGTCCTCTGTCTCTCCTACCTCCAGCCACATCCTGGCTCATTACACACTGCCTCCACGATGCTGGCCTCTGTCTCTCCTACCTCCAGTCACATCCTGGCTCCTTGCACACTGCATCCACCATGCTGGCCTCTGTCTCTCCTACCTCCAGCCACATCCTGGCTCCTTACACACTGCCTCCGCCATGCTGTCCTCTGTCTCTCCTACCTCCAGCCACATCCTGGCTCGTTGCATACTGCCTCCACCATACTGTCCTCTGTCTCTCCTACCTCCAGCCACATCCTGGCTCATTACACACTGCCTCCATCATACTGTCCTCTGTCTCTCCTACCTTCAGCCACATCCTGGCTCCTTACACACTGCCTCCACCATGCTGGCCTCTGTCTCCAGCCACATCCTGGCTCATTACACACTGCCTCCATCATACTGTCCTCTGTCTCTCCTACCTCCAGCCACATCCTGGCTCATTACACACTGCCTCCACCATGCTGGTCTCTGTCTCTCCTACCTCCAGCCACATCCTGGCTCCTTGCGCACTGCCTCCATCATACTGTCATCTGTCTCTCCTACCTCCAGCCACATCCTGGCTCCTTGCGCACTGCCTCCACCATACTGTCCTCTGTCTCTCCTACCTCCAGCCACATCCTGGCTCCTTGCACACTGCCTCCGCCATACTGTCCTCTGTCTCTCCTACCTCCAGCCACACCATGGCTCCTTACACACTGCCTCCGAAATACTGTCCTCTGTCTCTCCTACCCCCAGCCACATCCTGGCTCCTTGCACACTGCCTCCATCATACTGTTCTCTGTCTCTCCTACCTCCAGCCCCATCCTGGCTCCTTACACACTGCCTCCGCCATACTGTCCTCTGTCTCTCCTACCCCCAGCCACATCCTGGCTCCTTGCACACTGCCTCCGCCATACTGTCCTCTGTCTTAAGACATATCTGTGGGACATAACTGTGCAGTGTGCTTAAGGCATGTCTGTGGGACATAACTGTGCAGTGTGCTTAAGGCATGTATGTGGGCCATAACTGTGCAGTGTGCTTAAGGCATGCCTGTGGGACATAACTGTGCAGTGTGCTTAAGGCATGTATGTGGGACATAACTGTGCAGTGTGCTTAAGGCATGTATGTGGGACATAACTGTGCAGTGTGCTTAAGGCATGTATGTGGCACATAACTGTGCAGTGTGCTTAAGGCATGTATGTGGGACATAATTGTGCAGTGTGCTTAAGACATGTCTGTGGGACATAACTGTGCAGTGTGCTTAAGGCATGTATGTGGCACATAACTGTGCAGTGTGCTTAAGGCATGTATGTGGCACATAACTGTGCAGTGTGCTTAAGGCATGTATGTGGGACATAACTGTGCAGTGTGCTTAAGACATGTCTGTGGGACATAACTGTGCAGTGTGCTTAAGGCATGTATGTGGCACATAACTGTGCAGTGTGCTTAAGGCATGTATGTGGCACATAACTGTGCAGTGTGCTTAAGGCATGTATGTGGGACATAACTGTGCAGTGTGCTTAAGGCATGTATGTGGGACATAACTGTGCAGTGTGCTTAAGGCATGTATGTGGGACATAACTGTGCAGTGTGCTTAAGGCATGTATGTGGGACATAACTGTGCAGTGTGCTTAAGGCATGTAAGCTGCATGATAATTATTTCTTATGATTAAGTGATCAGGGACACAGGTACATCTCGCCAATCATAACATAATTCGTCTATGATTAAGTATCACTGTTCTACTGCGTATGGGAATGTCTGTAAGAGTTGACAAAAAAATTATAAAATGTATATTTTAAACTATTTTTATTGTATGCCGATTTATCTGTAAGGTTGCATATTTCCATGTCTAGTTACTCAAGTATGATAGATTGAAATAAAAATTTGAAAGAAGTATGCTGATTAAAAAAAAAAAATGTATTTCAAAATTATACCGAATTGTTAGAATGACCCAGGTGTCTTCACTTGAACGCTTCTCTGTGGGAAATACTGTTTTTTCCCTTGCTCCCACTTTTTGGGTGAAATGTTACTTCTTTGGTATCAAGTGATTTCACATTTTCTCCAATGGGCATTCACTATGAACAAGAACTGTACATCAAAATGTCAAACCATAAAAATAATACATTAAAAAACTATGTAAAACGATAAAAATTAAAAGAACATTTCCTGCTTTTTTCTATTTCCCATTTTTCCATGAGCAGATGTTTACACATGAATATGTGCAATACTGCAAATGTGCAATACTGCAAGTGTGCAATACTGCAAATGTGCAATACTACAAGCATGCAATACTGCTTACAATGAGGCAAACTTAATATTAAGACAATTATAATATAGAGGTACCAGTACTGACAAACTCTGCATTCCAAAGTGCTCATACTGATTGACATGTAATGGTGCTATTCAATCTATAGACGCCTAGCATGACTAACAGATTGTATAAACATGTAGAACAATGCACCAAATGACAAACACTTGAGTGTTCACATATATTTATTTACAGCATGCCTGGTACATGCAACATAGAACATGCCTGGTACATGCAACATAGAACATGCCATTGGAGATGGATACAAGACCATCTCAACAGACTGCAGATCTCTGCTCCAGTGATGACATTGTGTCCTGTAATTTAAGCAAACAAATAGCACTGGTGTTTTGTGGGTCATTCCCTTGGCTGGGAGGTAGTTTTCCCACAAGATGCTTCCTAGTCCCTCCCAATGGGCCACTTCCATTGGTTCTGGGGTGCTTCTCCCACCAGAGGTTCCCATGGCTTCCACTGCAGAAACTTCCGGGCAAGAGACAACTCCTTCTCAGCCTAGGGGGAGGAACACACAGTAACAACTTAAGTCAGTCTGTAATGACATGTTAAAGTTGTCTGTCAGCCTGTAATGACTTAAGTCAGTCTATCAGTCTGTAATGACTGTAATGACCTGAACGACTGTTTTACGGGACACTGCTGCACTGAATTTATAAGCATTTATGACATCACCAGTGGTTTGCTAGGAAACCCTTGTTGAATAGAAAGCATCATAATTTCATGGGCCACTCCATACTGTTAGATTAACCAACACTCAAGCTTGCTCTGGAGGTGAGTCTACCTGCCAGGGACTCAATCACAAAGAGTGCCCGCTCTGGAGGTGAGTCTACCTGCCAGGGACTCAATCACAAAGAGTGCCCGCTCTGGAGGTGAGTCTACCTGCCAGGGACTCAATCACAAAGAGTGCCCGCTCTGGAGGTGAGTCTACCTGCCAGGGACTCAATCACAAAGAGTGCCCGTTCTGGAGGTGAGTCTACCTGCCAGGGACTCAATCACAAAGAGTGCCCGCTCTAGAGGTGAGTCTACCTGCCAGGGACTCAATCACAAAGAGTGCCCGCTCTGGAGGTGAGTCTACCTTCCAGGGACTCAATCACAAAGAGTGCCCGCTCTGGAGGTGAGTCTACCTGCCAGGGACTCTATCACAAAGAGTGCCTGCTCTAGAGGTGAGTCTACCTGCCAGGGACTCAATCACAAAGAGTGCCCGCTCTGGAGGTGAGTCTACCTGCCAGGGACTCAATCACAAAGAGTGCCTGCTCTGGAGGTGAGTCTACCTGCCAGGGACTCATTCACAAAGAGTGCCTGCTCTGGAGGTGAGTCTACCTGCCAGGGACTCAATCACAAAGAGTGCCTGCTCTGGAGGTGAGTCTACCTGCCAGGGACTCAATCACAAAGAGTGCCTGCTCTGGAGGTGAGTCTACCTGCCAGGGACTCAATCACAAAGAGTGCCCGCAAAAAGAAAGAGCCCAAGAAGGTATTCTGCACTGAAAACAACTGCCGCAATGTGCATATGGCGAGGGAAGAAAACTGTGTGTACAAAAATGAAGAAGCTGTTTGTGTAATTAGGCAGATGTCCATATGTGACCAGGATCATTACTCATAAGTCGATCAAATATTGGTGACTTTAATCCAAATGATTTGGAGGGCTACATTACATTCTGGCATGAGTGACCTATTATAACAGTGTTTGTGGTGCTGGGCATCTGTGGTGTGGAAGTCATACATGAGTGACCTATTATAACAGTGTTTGTGGTGCTGGGCATCTGTGGCGTGGAAGTCATACATGAGTGACCTATTATAACAGTGTTTGTGGTGCTGGGCATCTGTGGCGTGGAAGTCATACATGAGTGACCTATTATAACAGTGTTTGTGGTGCTGGGCATCTGTGGCGTGGAAGTCATACATGAGTGACCTATTATAACAGTGTTTGTGGTGCTGGGCATCTGTGGCGTGGAAGTCATACATGAGTGACCTATTATAACAGTGTTTGTGGTGCTGGGCATCTGTGGTGTGGAAGTCATACATGAGTGACCTATTATAACAGTGTTTGTGGTGCTGGGCATCTGTGGCGTGGAAGTCATACATGAGTGACCTATTATAACAGTGTTTGTGGTGCTGGGCATCTGTGGTGTGGAAGTCATACATGAGTGACCTATTATAACAGTGTTTGTGGTGCTGGGCATCTGTGGCGTGGAAGTCATACATGAGTGACCTATTATAACAGTGTTTGTGGTGCTGGGCATCTGTGGTGTGGAAGTCATACATGAGTGACCTATTATAACAGTGTTTGTGGTGCTGGGCGTCTGTGACACACTGCCAAAAACAATGTTCTTAAACAAAAAAATATTTCTTGAAACAAAAAAGTTTCTTGAATTAAGAAAAAGTGTAGACATTTTTTCTTCACAAGTTCCAGATATGTGATTGAATCAGGACATTTTTTTTAATGAAGAAGATATTTCTTTCTGAAGAAATATTTTAGATAAATATTCTTAATGCTAGAATTTTTTTCTTTAATTAAAAAAATATTTTCTTACTCAAGTAAAACATTTGAAATAAATATTCTAGATGAAGAAGTTTTTCTTTAGTTAAAGCTGCTTCCTCAAATGGTTCAACCCATCGTTCATTTATGTCCAGATGTGTAGTGTGTGTGACTAGTTTAAGTAACGTGAGCAATTTATAAAAAAATGCCAATTTTTTTTAATCATCGAAAGAATTGACTTCAGTCGTTAGATCTAGTAAGGATCAAAACAGTGGATATCCAAAATTGTAAATGATGTGTGAGTCAATGCCGATCATGGGCGTGACTTCAATCCTCTCATTGATCACACAACTAAGTTACAAAGTTTCACAAAAGGGTGAAAATCATGATTTTTCAGCATTTTGATTTTCACTTCACATAATGCTTCAGTTTAGTCGTTAGATCTGGTAAGGATCAAACTAGTGGATATCCAAAATGGTAAACACTGTGTGGCTCAATGCTGATCATGGGCATAACCTCCATCTTTTTGCCGATCACATGACACAGTTAAAAAATTTCACCAAGGAAAAAAATCGTGATATTTCAGCATTTCGATTTTCACTTCAGTTAATGCTTGAACAAGCATTAACTAATTTAATAGTTTGTTTGATGATTTCACAAAAGCTACATACAAAAGTTTCACAAGCGAGCTAACATGTTGCAGAGGATACTAGGTAGGTATGGTTTTTCGCCCAAAAATTATTTGAAATGAGACTAGCAAAAAAATCTAATTGATTAAGCACCAAGTTATTTCTCTAACTTGAGTTTTCAAATGATGAATCTGAAATTTGCTGAAGATGTAGATATATTGGTACATATTGTGTATGCAAAATTTGACAATGAGAAGGGGAAGGACAATGAGAAGGGGAAGGACAATGAGAAGGGGAAGGACAATGAGAAGGGGAAGCACAATGAGAAGGGGAAGGACAATGAGAAGGGGAAGCACAATGAGAAGGGGAAGCACAATGAGAAGGGGAAGGACAATGAGAAGGGGAAGGACAATGAGAAGGGGAAGGACAATGAGAAGGGGAAGGACAATGAGAAGGGGAAGGACAATGAGAAGGGGAAGCACAATGAGAAGGGGAAGGACAATGAGAAGGGGAAGGACAATGAGAAGGGGAAGGACAATGAGAAGGGGAAGCACAATGAGAAGGGGAAGCACAATGAGAAGGGGAAGGACAATGAGAAGGGGAAGGACAATGAGAAGGGGAAGGACAATGAGAAGGGGAAGGACAATGAGAAGGGGAAGCACAATGAGAAGGGGAAGCACAATGAGAAGGGGAAGCACAATGAGAAGGGGAAGGACAATGAGAAGGGGAAGGACAATGAGAAGGGGAAGCACAATGAGAAGGGGAAGGACAATGAGAAGGGGAAGCACAATGAGAAGGGGAAGCACAATGAGAAGGTGAAGGACAATGAGAAGGGGAAGGACAATGAGAAGGGGAAGCACAATGAGAAGGGGAAGCACAATGAGAAGGGGAAGGACAACGAGAAGGGGAAGGACAACGAGAAGGGGAAGGACAACGAGAAGGGGAAGGACAACGAGAAGGGGAAGCACAACGAGAAGGGGAAGCACAACGAGAAGGGGAAGGACAACGAGAAGGGGAAGCACAACGAGAAGGGGAAGGACAACGAGAAGGGGAAGGACAATGAGAAGGGGAAGGACAATGAGAAGGGGAAGGACAATGAGAAGGGGAAGGACAATGAGAAGGGGAAGCACAATGAGAAGGGGAAGGACAATGAGAAGGGGAAGGACAATGAGAAGGGGAAGCACAATGAGAAGGGGAAGGACAATGAGAAGGGGAAGGACAATGAGAAGGGGAAGCACAATGAGAAGGGGAAGGACAATGCTAAGGGGAAGGACAATGAGAAAGGGAAGGACAATGAGAAGGGGAAGCACAATGAGAAGGGGAAGGACAATGAGAAGGGGAAGGACAATGAGAAGGGGAAGCACAATGAGAAGGGGAAGCACAATGAGAAGGGGAAGCACAATGAGAATGGGAAGGACAATGAGAAGGGGAAGGACAATGAGAAGGGGAAGGACAATGAGTATACCGGGTGCACAAAAATGGGAATTGTTATTTTTTATTTTGAAAATGATTTCAACAGCCTGTATTTCATTGTTGTGAAATAATACACGTTGATGCAAGTTGACTTGTTTAATAAGCTCTATAAACTGCATATTGACAGGGCTGCATCCACACGGTGGCTTCGACAGCGTTCTTGGACTTGGAGAAGCGGGTGGCAATCGCTGTTGTTTAATAGCTCCCTAGTGGCAGATATGGGAACATCTAACGCGCCTTGCGCACAGCATGGTCCGAAATCATGGACCCCAACCACTGCATTATAACGAGGCTCGACTGTATTACAGGGACAATTTGCATATAAATGCTTAGTTCTTTTGCACAAGTGCTCAAGTATAGCCACTTAGTCATTGGTTCAAATTTAACCATTTTATTTATTTCACATGGAATGACCCCGGTACATATAGTCTAGAACAACATATTTAGGAGTTTTGTTTGCATTTGACAACAACATTTACATACATTTCTTACTAGACATACAGTAGGCAGTAAAATCAGCTATAGGATTTAATATTGTGTTATAATCTGTTGATCAGATCAAAACTAAATATTTGTTTAACATGAAGCCATTTCAATATGAAATCCAAATATGGTGCATTATACAGGTATTGTACCTGCCTTTCATATAAATTAATTGGAATTTTAGTTCCATAGCATTTTTGTCTGCTAAATATAGGCCATTTTCACAGCGTACCAACTTTGGAGATCAGATCAGAAACATCATATCCCTGGATATGTAGGTGTGTTATTGATCCACATAACATCATATCCCTGGATATGTAGGGGTGTTATTGATCCACATAACATCATATCCCTGGATATGTAGGTGTGTTATTGATCCACATAACATTCATTTGTGTTCTAACATGTTGTACTGTTGAAATACGTGTCTAAAATCAGTCGTTAGCTCAATTTTGTATATATAAACCCCCAACTTCATTGGCAGATTGTGGGATAAATAACATACAGAAGTGGTGTGTTACAATATACATATAGTGGAGAATAAGCATGCCAAATCTCAGAGTTCTGGCACAAATAGTTTATGAGGTATTGGTATTTTATTGGTAAAAATTACAGAATCCGCCAAATTTGAAATGGTCATAACTCACAAACTTTACTACAGCATTATGTGGTTAGCATGAGAGAGAGAAAGAAGGACACACACCTGGAGGAGAACCTCCTCTATCTGGCCTCCTTGTATCCGAGCCTCCAGTTTCTCAATGTTGGGCTCCTGCAACAGAAAGTTATAACTGCACCATCATGGTCCATCAGATCACAAAACAGAAAGTTGCAATTGTACTATCAGATCACAAAACAGAAAGTATAACTCACTGTGATATCACAACACAGAAAGTTGTAACTACAGTGAGGTCACAAAACAGAAAGTTGTAACTACACTGTCATATCACAAAACAAAAAGTTATAACAGCACTGTCATATCACAAAACAAAAAGTTATAAATGCACTGTCAGATCACAAAACATAATGTTACAACTACAATGTTGTATCACAAAACAAAAAGTCAACTGCACTGGCAGACAGTTTGGTTGAGTTCATATGAAATGACCCATTTGCCATAACATAAATTGCCAGGATGTAAATAAAATAATTGTTAGCAATGTGTCTCATTGGTTGATGCAGTAACTGGGATAAAGGTGTTGAGGTGATTAACAAGGAGTGATAACAATCTCACCTTTGGTGTTGAGGTGATCAACCAGGAATGATAACAGTATCACCACTGGTGTTGAGGTGATCAACCAGGAGTGATAATGATATCACCTCTGGTTTATACGGATGAACCTGCTTCTTATTTTACAAAAGTTTTAAAAGGACATACAGTGTGTATCATATTTGAGGCTAATTAATCATGAAACTTGTACTAACTGCTAGAATCACTCATCCCTGCCCGCTCCTCTCACTGCTATTTGCTGCAAACAGGGTTGAAAAAAATCATGATTTTTATTTTTTTAAATCGGATTTTTTTTATTTAAATCGTATTTGATTTTTTTGATTTATTTGATTTTTTTGAAATCTGGTATATAGATATTTATATAGATGTTTAAATTTGTAAACTCTTTCAAACATGTTCTATTCAAATCGATTTGGGTTCTTGTCTTAACAGAGGGTACATGATTTTTGCTTATATAAAGACATTAGACAATGTCCACAAGGCCTCACCCCCTGTAGTTGCATAATCTGTCTTGGAAAGGAAAGCATGTTGTGGGTCTGTGGCTGTAGCAGTGGTAATTATTGTTTGCTGAGAGGGTGGATTAGCACCTGTCCAGGGCTCTGTGTACTCTAAGGGTCTCTAACCAGAATACAAACTGGTACAGTATTAAACAACTGAGTCAACATACTGAATTGCTAACAACTAGCACAAGCTATAAGTGGACTTTAACTCAGGGCGTCTGTGTTGAAAAGATACTTCCTCTGGAAGACAAGTTTGTGTGGTTTCACTGCATTCAGAAAGGGAATAGCTCAAACATACACAATGTCATAAAATATTTGACTATCAGGCTATCTGGTGACAATACAGCTACACAAGTGTGCGCACTTTGTGTTTTGTATTAAAAAACATACAAAACTTTGTTGATCTCGATGCTTGTAAACAATTATTTGTGTTAAATTCATATAAATCAGGGATTAAAAAAACCGGAAGTCAAAAAAATCATAAATTAATGATTTTTTTGGAGTGATTTAAATCATGATTTAAATCAATGATTTAAATCAATGATTTAAATCAAATGATTTAAATCAAACAACCCTGGCTGCAAACACCCCCATGTTTGTTCAAACACCTTCATGTTTGTTCAAACATCCCTATGTTTGTTCAAACATCCCCATGTTTGTTCAAACACCCCCATGTTTGTTCAAACACGCCCATGTTTGTTCAAAAGAAGGTCACAAGGGATAGAATTTAGCCTAAAATTATTGGGGCCCGCCATACCCCCACTTTCCAGAATCTATGAGTCTGCCACTAAAACTGGGGTCCAAAGCTGTTTGCAACTGCCGTTGCAGGCTTTTATGATTGCAGACACCTGGGCACTGCTATCTAAGCAGCTGTCCAGTATGACTCCCAAGTTGCGTATGGCAGACTCCGCGGTGATGGTGTTGTTGCAAAGTACGATGGATGGCTTGGGAGTGCCAGCTTCTTGAAGGCTCTTGGCCAATCGGGGATCCATGAAAACGATCAGTTCAATTTTTTTGTCATTAATTTTCAGCTTGTTGATAAGCATCCAAGTCTGGATTTCATCAAAACACACCTCCATCTGATGTCTTATCCGCAAGCAATCACAGTTTGATGATGGATCATATTCTCTGTAGATCTCCATGTCATCTACATACTTATGGTAACACAAGTTGTGCCGATGGATGATGCGCTCCAAAGGTGTGGTGTACATATTAACGATGATAGGTCCTAGTACAGAACCCTGTGGTACTCCACAGTCCAGGGCATGTGGTTCAGATCTAACACTACCAAACCTCACGCAAAATTGGTGATCAGATAAATGCGATCTGAACCAGTCCAGTGCTGTTCCCCTCACTGCAAATCTGTCATGCAGCAGTTTGATGAATATGGTGTGGTCTGCCGTGTCGAAGGCTGCTGACAAGTCAATCATGGCGAGCATATCTCCACAGTTCTTGTCGAGTGCATCTGAGATGTCACTTTGGATGCGAATCAGTGCTGATTCCGTCAAGTAATGTAATTTGTAGGCCGAATGGAATGTCTCACCAAGATTGAGATGATCTGTATGGTCGGGGAGTTGGTATGCGACAACTCATTCCAACAGCTTGCTCAGGAAGGGAAGATTGGAAATTGGTCTGTAGTTGGACAACTGCTGGCTGTCTAAGCCAGACTTCTTCAGTACGGGCATCACATCCGCCTGCTTGAATAGGTCAGGAAACACACCATGCTTCAAGCTAGAATTTAAAATATCCAACACTGATGGCAGATGTGCTTCAAGACTTTCATTCAATAGGATGGTAGGACAGGTGTCCAAACCACATGTTTTATTGTTTGACACACGAAAAAGGCGTCTCATTTCAGTAACGTCCACTGCGCGTAAGTTGGTCAAAACATTCTCAGTTAGCACAGGCTCTTGGTGTAGGTCACTGTGAACTGAGACGAACTACAACTTCGCCTTGATGTCCTCCCGGATGGTTTCAATCTTCTTACGAAAGAACACAGCAAACTTGTTTGCCAGGTCTGCTGATGGCTCTGCAGGCAAGTTTGCATTGTTGGACTAAGTTAGGTCTGTAAGTACAGCGAATGTTTCCCGACAGCCACAACGTGATATCCGTTGTTCATAGTACGCCTTCTTTGCCATGCCAATGAGCCAGTGAATGTGGTCACGATGTTGCCTGAAAATCTGGCAATGTACCAGACCGTCGCCATCTGGCTTCAATGGATCTGCGCAGTAGTCGAGCCGCCTTTATTTCCTCTGTCATCCATCTTGCATCCTGCACCTGGACACTTTGTAGCATACCTCGAAATATTGCTTCACATTTCTGTTCACTTCATCCCCATCAATGAGTTGCGCCAGTTGGGCAAGATCACTATCCATGTGAGAGGGGAACTGGACAACAGGAATGTCTTTCATATCTCTGGATGACACACAGGTTTTTCTTGGTGATTGCCCAACATAAACACGTTGCCACAACAGAAGAGTGGTCTGAGATCTGGGGGTTGATGACGTTGATATATATATATATATATATATGTGTGTCCCCACTTTGCATATATATATATATATATATATATATATATATATATATATATATATATATATATATATATATATATATATATATATATATATATATATATATATATACACATATATTTGTGTCCCCACTTGGTATATATAATATATATATATACGTGTGTGTGTGAGTGTGTGTGCGTGTGTGCATGTGTGTGTGTCCCCACCTGACATATATATGCTCAAGAGTATTATTTCTTACATTTCTTTCCATTTGTAGCTCAACCAATGCTACACAACCATCCATACAGAAATCCATGCTCAACCAATGCTACACAACCATCCATACAGAAATCCATACTCAACCAATGCTACACAACCATCCATACAGAAATCCATGCTCAACTAATGCTACACAACCATCCATACAGAAATCCATGCTCAACCAATGCTACACAACCATCCATACATAAATCCATGCTCAACCAATGCTACACAACCATCCATACATAAATCCATGCTCAACCAATGCTACACAACCATCCATACAACCAATGCTACACAACCATCCATACATAAATCCATGCTCAACCAATGCTACACAACCAACCATACAACCAATGCTACACAACCATCCATACAATCAATGCTACACAACCATCCATACAACCAATGCTACACAACCAACCATACAACCAATGCTACACAACCATCCATGCAACCAATGCTACACAACCATCCATACAACCAATGCTACACAACCATCTACACAACCAATGCTACACAACCATCCATACAACCAATGCTACACAACCATCCATACAATCAATGCTACACAACCAACCATACAACCAATGCTACACAACCAATGCTACACAACCAACCATACAACCGATGCTATACAACCAACCATACAACCAATGCTACACAACCATCCATACAACCAATGCTACACAACCAACCATACAACCAATGCTACACAACCATCCATGCAACCAATGCTACACAACCATCCATGCAGCCAATGCTACACAACCATCCATGCAACCAATGCTACACAACCATCCATACAACCAATGCTACACTACCATCCATACAACCAATGCTACACAACCATCCATACAACCAATGCTACACTACCATCCATACAACCAATGCTACACAACCAACCATACAACCAATGCTACACAACCATCCATGCAACCAATGCTACACAACCAACCATACAACCAATGCTACACAACCAACCATACAACCAAGGCTACACAACCAACCATACAACCAATGCTACACAACCAACCATACAACCAATGCTACACAACCATCCATACAACCAATGCTACACAACCAACCATACAACCAATGCTACACAAACATCCATGCAACCAATGCTACACAACCATCCATGCAACCAATGCTACACAACCATCCATGCAACCAATGCTACACAACAATCCATACAACCAATGCTACACAACCATCCATACAACCAATGCTACACAACCATCCATACAATCAATGCTACACAACCATCCATGCAACCAATGCTACACAACCAACCATACAACCAATGCTACACAACCATCCATGCAACCAATGCTACACAACCATCTATACAACCAATGCTACACAACCATCCACACAACCAATGCTACACAACCATCCATACAACCAATGCTACACAACCATCCATACAATCAATGCTACACAACCAACCATACAACCAATGCTACACAACCATCCATGAAACCAATGCTACACAACCATCCATACAATCAATGCTACACAACCATCCATACAACCAATGCTACACAACCATCCATGCAACCAATGCTACACAACCATCCATACAATCAATGCTACACAACCATCCATACAACCAATGCTACACAACCATCCATGCAACCAATGCTACACAACCATCCATGCAACCAATGCTACACAACCATCCATACAACCAATGCTACACAACCATCCATACAACCAATGCTACACAACCATCCATACAATCAATGCTACACAACCATCCATGCAACCAATGCTACACAACCATCCATGCAACCAATGCTACACAACCATCCATACAACCAATGCTACACAACCATCCATACAACCAATGCTACACAACCATCCATACAATCAATGCTACACAACCAACCATACAACCAATGCTACACAACCAATGCTACACAACCATCCATACAACCAATGCTACACAACCAACCATACAACCAATGCTACACAACCATCCATACAATCAATGCTACACAACCAACCATACAACCAATGCTACACAACCAATGCTACACAACCATCCATACAACCAATGCTACACAACCATCCATACAACCAATGCTACACAACCATCCATACAATCAATGCTACACAACCATCCATGCAACCAATGCTACACAACCATCCATGCAACCAATGCTACACAACCATCCATACAACCAATGCTACACAACCATCCATACAACCAATGCTACACAACCATCCATACAATCAATGCTACACAACCAACCCCACAACCAATGCCACACAACCAATGCTACACAACCATCCATACAACCAATGCTACACAACCAACCATACAACCAATGCTACACAACCATCCATACAATCAATGCTACACAACCAACCATACAACCAATGCTACACAACCAATGCTACACAACCATCCATACAACCAATGCTACACAACCAACCATACAACCAATGCTACACAACCATCCATGCAACCAATGCTACACAACCATCCATACAACCAATGCTACACAACCATCCATACAATCAATGCTACACAACCAACCATACAACCAATGCTACACAACCAATGCTACACAACCATCCATACAACCAATGCTACACAACCAACCATACAACCAATGCTACACAACCATCCATGCAACCAATGCTACACAACCAACCATACAACCAATGCTACACAACCATCCATACAACCAATGCTACACAACCATCCATACAACCAATGCTACACAACCATCCATACAATCAATGCTACACAACCATCCATGCAACCAATGCTACACAACCATCCATGCAACCAATGCTACACAACCATCCATACAACCAATGCTACACAACCAACCATACAACCAATGCTACACAACCATCCATACAACCAATGCTACACAACCATCCATACAATCAATGCTACACAACCATCCATGCAACCAATGCTACACAACCAACCATACAACCAATGCTACACAACCATCCATACAATCAATGCTACACAACCAACCATACAACCAATGCTACACAACCAATGCTACACAACCATCCATACAACCAATGCTACACAACCAACCATACAACCAATGCTACACAACCAACCATACAATCAATGCTACACAACCATCCATGCAACCAATGCTACACAACCAACCATACAACCAATGCTACACAACCATCCATACAACCAATGCTACACAACCATCCATACAACCAATGCTACACAACCATCCATACAATCAATGCTACACAACCAACCATACAGAAATCCATACACTGTTACTTCAGCAGTATTTTTTCCTGGCTGCTTGGCACATCACATTTCTTGATATAATCAGACAACTTTTCAACCAACTTTTCCCCCAATAAAACCAATAGCGCATTAAAAATGCATTTTGAGTCATATGCATGTTTCTTTCTTATTGTCAAGTGTCATTGGACAACTGACATTAACTGTTTACCAAATACATTTCAGTTTTCTCAGTAAGTTTCAATGACAGCTCACAAAAGGGTTTGTTTACCTTATGAAGTACAGCAAACTTTTGATTCTCATAAAAAATGTTCACCGGTAAAGCCTCTTAGTTGGATTCATAAAATCAAATAATGCACATGTGCCTTTGAGATGCATTGATCTCGTAGTTTTTGTTGCAAAATTTTATGGACCATGCAGCCAAACCCTTACGATTTGGAATTACTGGAGGTCTGGCAGTGAATCTAGGGGCCTGCAGGCCCACGGCCCACTGCTAAATTACTGGAGGTCTGGCAGTGAATCTAGGGGCCTGCAGGCCCACGGACCACTGCTAAATTCGAACCCTTGTAAAGTATAGGCCAGTTTGATTTAATTAGTTTTGATGCGCTAATGCTAGTAAGTCATTTGGAAGTTTATTCGATGTATTAAACCTAGATTAGCAACAGAAAAGCAGGTTTCTAAAAGTTTATATTTAAACCACCCAAGTGGATATAGACAAAATCCATGTGGTGTGAAAGATTGATGGTACTGTTTAGAAGCTTCAGCCTTCCCTTTAATCCTGACATTTGCTAAATTGCTCCTACCAGAGGGTCAACGTAATTAGGGAACCAAGAAGGAGCCCTGGGAACCCTGGATTTGGCGCAGCTCCAAGAGTTCAAAAGTTTAACTTGCAAAATTGGGAAAGGAAGACTGGCAGACGTCATTGTCCAGTGGTTGAGAGGGTGGGTGGATTTAACAAGTTGACCAATAGTAAAGTGTATTGGGTATTTAAGCCATCACAGCGCCTCTAGTGACAGCGTCTGATTTTGGAAAACTGGGAGTATAAATACCCTGGAGGAGGCATTGCAAGGGAGCGGCAAGACTATTTTAAATTCACACTGAGGTGTGTAGTCATGCTGAATTTTAGGCATCCAAATTTTCAGTAAGGGTGGTCCTGGCGGGCCATACCTGCTTTAGAATTAGAAATTTCCGGTCAGAATTTTCTTGTTAAATCTTCTAGACTTTAAGAGTCTGTATACATTTTAAGTGATGTTTACATTCACTACTTTTCTTTACGGCTTACAGTGATAGATATCTTCAGTTATTTTTTTTTCATCGTGAGTGATTATATTGCTACTATGTACGTAGCCGTCTTATGTACAAGATTAAAATCGTTTCGAACCTGGAGAACAATGCGTTGACTACACTTCTGTAGTACTCTATGTACTCATTGGTCGAGTGAGTACAAATACAGTTATAAATCTCGAACTGGCGAGTGCAAAAACGACGGACAATCAAAATAACTTTCGTTGTGAGAAATGCCTCCTGGACCATTGTGTGCGGCCCCAAAGAAGACAAGAAGAGGGAGGCATGTATCTTACACCCTGGTCATTTCCTCTCCTGTAAATTAGCCTTGGCACCCGGAATGTTGACAATATTAATGTCAACAATATTTAGATGCTGATCTTTGTTTAACCAATTAGGCCCTAGCTTTTATAAAAACATGTTCCCTGTTCCACGATATGATTATGCATGTGTGACATATAGTGGACATGATATGGTTATGCTTGTGTGACATATAGTGGACACGATATGGTTATGCATGTGTGACATATAGTGGACACGATATGGTTATGCATGTGTGACATATAGTGGACACGATATGGTTATGCATGTGTGACATATAGTGGACACGATATGGTTATGCTTGTGTGACATATAGTGGACACGATATGGTTATGCATGTGTGACATATAGTGGACACGATATGGTTATGCATGTGTGACATATAGTGGACACGATATGGTTATGCATGTGTGACATATAGTGGACACGATATGGTTATGCATGTGTGACATATAGTGGACACGATATGGTTATGCATGTGTGACATATAGTGGACATGATATGGTTATGCATGTGTGACATATAGTGGACATGATATGGTTATGCATGTGTGACATATAGTGAACATGATATGGTTATGCATGTGTGACATATAGTGGACACGAAATGGTTATGCATGTGTGACATATAGTGGACACGATATGGTTATGCATGTGTGGCATGCAGTCTGCGCCATGATAAAATTGAATGGTTTGGCCACCAAATGGATAAAACAAAAATAACAATTACTTAATGTGGTATTTCTAGGTGAAAAAAAGTCATTGCTGTCTGGTTTATGCACTGGGCATATGTTATATGATGTTTATTGTGATAAAATCTTAATCTGGCTTAATACAACGAATGGTTCATTGTGATACTGACTGCCTTGACATGACCAAGTCTCTCTTGAATGATCACTTCCGTGTGTCGTCTGTAGGATGCGTCTGCCGGCATCTTCTTCAGAGTGCGCAGGATCTTGTCATACACAACGGTGAGGTTCTGAGAACAACATAGAATATTGTCATACACGACGGTAAGGTTCTGATGACAACATAGAATGTTGTCATACACAATGGTAAGGTTTTGTGGACAACATAGAATGTTGTCCAACACTATGGTAAGGTTCTGAGGACAACATAAGATGTTGTCATACATAATGGAAAGGTTATGATGACAACATAGAATGTTGTCATACACAATGGTAAGGTTCTGAGGACAACATAAGATAAGATGTCAAGCACAATGGAAAGGTTATGAGGACAACATAGAATGTTGTCAAACACTATGGGAAGGTTATGAGGACAACATAGAATGTTGTCAAACACAATGGTAAGGTTCTGAGGACAACATAAGATGTTGTCATACACCATGATGAGGTTGTGAGAACAACATAGAATGTTGTCATAAACCATGATGAAGTTCTGAACAAGATAGTCTTGTCATACATCATAGTGAGGTTCTGAAGACAACATCGAATATTATCACAATATAACAACACCAAAATGAGAAGTTTCAAGGGTTTTAATTTAACTTGAATGATTGTGAGTATTCAATTCTTATTTGAGCAAAAGTGCAACAGCAGCCACACCCACATTAACAGCTTGAAGCGACTGTTGGCGACATCCTGGTGGGGCGCAAGGAGAGGTTCATGCTGGAGGTCAATCCATGTGTGATAAGCATCTGCGATGGATTAGTTGTCACCATTGGCAATGGGGGCGAAGTTGTGTAACAAGATCACGGGCGTTACGGTAGATGCTGATATCGTGTATTCTTCTAGCGACCATGTTACCCTTGTGATCGTCAACAATGCGCATGTAGTGGCTGTGATTCTTGTGGGTCTTGTGGACTTGTGGGTCAATGTTACCCTTGTGATCGTCAACAATGCGCATGTAGTGGCTGTGATTCTTGTGGGTCTTGTGGACTTGTGGGTCGATGTTATCCTTGTGATCGTCAACAATGCGCATGTAGTGGCTGTGATTATTCAGGAAGGTATCGAGGCATGTGAAGTGTATCTTCCACCAAGTTTTACTTGGGATTTGTGGTTGTACACTGTCACTACACTCACTGTCACTACACTCACTGTCACTACACTCGCTGTCACTACACTCACTA
Organism: Lamellibrachia columna; assembly: GCA_963662155.1. Taxonomy (NCBI): domain Eukaryota; kingdom Metazoa; phylum Annelida; class Polychaeta; order Sabellida; family Siboglinidae; genus Lamellibrachia; species Lamellibrachia columna. The sequence goes on from OY759275.1 coordinate 672,300, forward strand.
CACTCGCTGTCACTACACTCGCTGTCACTACACTTGCTGTCACTACACTCGCTGTCACTACACTCGCTGTCACTACACTCGCTGTCACTACACTCGCTGTCACTACACTCGCTGTCACTACACTCACTACACTCACTGTCACTACACTCACTGTCACTACACTCACTACACTCACTGTCACTACACTCGCTGTCACTACACTCGCTGTCACTACACTCGCTGTCACTACACTCGCTGTCACTACACTCGCTGTCACTACACTCGCTGTCACTACACTCGCTGTCACTACACTCGCTGTCACTACACTCGCTGTCACTACGCTCGCTACACTCACTGTCACTACACTCGCTGTCACTACACTCGCTGTCACTACACTCGCTGTCACTACACTCGCTGTCACTACACTCGCTGTCACTACACTCACTACACTCGCTGTCACTACACTCGCTGTCACTACGCTCGCTGTCACTACGCTCGCTGTCACTACGCTCACAGTCACTACGCTCACAGTCACTACGCTCACTGTCACTACGCTCACTGTCACTACACTCACTGTCACTACACTCACTGTCACTACACTCACAGTCACTACACTCAGTCACTACACTCACTGTCACTACACTCACTGTCACTACACTCACTGTCACTACACTCACTGTCACTACACTCACTGTCACTACACTCACTGTCACTACACTCACAGTCACTACACTCACTGTCACTACACTCACTGTCACTACACTCACAGTCACTACACTCACTGTCACTACACTCACTGTCACTACACTCACTGTCACTACACTCACTGTCACTACACTCACTGTCATTACACTCACTGTCACTACACTCACTGTCACTACACTCACTGTCACTACACTCACTGTCACTACACTCACAGTCACTACACTCACTGTCACTACACTCACAGTCACTACACTCACAGTCACTACACTCACTGAGCCAAGCATTTGGTTTGCGGTATTCTGGAGATACTTCTGGATCTCAATCACGTTTCATGATAGCAGCTGGTGTGATATGCTGGCTTAGTAAGTTCAACCAGTGTGCAGAACATCCATACACCACCAGAGGGGTCATCTTCCTTGAGTGCATCACGGATCTTATCAATATTCTTAGCATTGTCAGTCATTACACTCATCACTTGAACTTGTCCTTGGCAGTCTTAATCAATTTCTGGGCCATCACTTTACAGTTCTCCACAGATTTTGCCATTGAACCTGTACCATGACTGTCGAGGAGATACGATTTGTTGTCAACCTGTAGACAACTTGCGATGACTGGCTCATTGTGGATACTGGACCACCCATCATGCACCAAAGTGACAGTTCTGCCACCTACAATGCCCTTGGTCAGTTATTCGGAGATGCTGTCCAACAGTTGACCACGAATGGCTTTGTGTGTCTGGGGAGAGAGAGTATCCTGGACGAAGCATCGGAACACAGAGAATGGCACGTTACATGCATGCATAGATGAACTTGGTTGTCTCCAGGTCCAACAGTGACTTAGCATGTCCAGTAATCTAAAGTCATGACAGATGGCACTGCCTACAATATGATTTTCCAATTCCAACATGGATTCCAATCAGGACTGTCTTGTGCAGGGCTGGGTCCAATTACACAAAAGCAAATCAATTACAATTACAATTACTTAAAAAAATTCAGTTCAATTACAATTACACTACTAAAATTTTCAAATCAATTACAATTACACCATTTCAATTTCAATTACATTTGTATTATGGAGAGCCATTTGTTAATTTATTTATGTAGCGTGTGTGTTGCTGATTGTGTGTACGAATAGTACGATTGATAAACAAATATAATGAACTTGGTGATGTTTGTACATTTTGTTGAAATGTGACTTCATGATTTCATATACAGTTAGCTAGATAAATATTATTGTTCTTTATAAATACAATGTAATGTTTGCTTGGTTCATTAATTAATGTTTAATTACACGGAGTACCAGTACATTAGCAATGTTTACACGTCCCGAGGGGTTTTGTGTATACTCCTTGGTGTACACCCATTTCAACTACTGTGTTATACCCAGATTGGTTTACTTGGCAGTTGTGTTTTGAGGTTGTACCCTAGTTTGCCTACCATGAGTCTCTTGGCTTCAAGCCCAGTCAGTATCCTTACCTAATAAACCTGTGGGCTGTAGCTCAATCTCAGTTGAGCTTATTTACTGACATGGGCAGTGTTAATTACATCTAAGTACTGTATCAATAGAAACCACCACCTGGCGCTTCACTGATAGAAGATTACAGAATCAAAGAAAAATAGTGATGCCTTTTGGCATATTTGGAATCCTTTGGAAGCCAGGTGTGAACTGTCTTCTGGCAAATTGCAATTAAACATCCCTTAGGAAGGCCAGATCAAGGTATTCTGTTGATGCACTTGTTATATCTGAATATTCCTTTGAATATATGAGCAGGTCCTGCAGGTGTTATAATTAAGATCTTGATTTTCAATTTGTGTGAGAGTTTTTATATTTTTTAAGAGTTTTTTCTGAGAGTTTGTTAAAAACAAATACTGTAATTGATTGTAATTGATGAAATTACACAACATATTTCAATTACAATTACAGCATAATTCCAAAACCGAAGTCAATTACAATTACAGCATTTTGCTGTAATCAATTACAATTACATAATTGGACCCAGCCCTGGTCTTGCGAATCTCAACTCATTGACACAGTCCATGACTGGAAGACTGCTATGGAAAACAAGACCCAAATTGAGGAAAATTAACATCCTACGAAATCACTGGAAACATGCACAACTAGATCAAATTTGTTCTATCAAACTGTAAACAGAGAGTCTCAGAGAGTCTTTTTGCAGATGATCGTATTATATATTGTAAAACTTCTTTCAAATTTCTTCCACAAAATTCTCCAAACCAACCTCAAACAACTCCAAACATGGTCAGACAAATGGCAAATGGAATTTATATCTAAATGTGCCCACCTTCCAATAACAAACAAAATTAAACACAGCACAAATATTCGCTTTTTGGACAGCCACTTTCTACAGTATACAGCCACCCATATCTCAGACTAAAATTAGATTCAAAATTCAAAATCTTAGAAAGTCCTATGCATGATTAATGGAACCTTTGGCCCACATAAACCCAAAGTTAAAGAAACAGCCTGCCACATGCTAATTCAGCCAAAACTTGAGTACTCGTCATCCATGTGGAATCCCCACACTATCACACAAATTAAAAGCCTTGAAAGGGTACAACAGTGCGAAACATGACAGTAACAATTTCCATACACCGAACTAAACTACTAAAAAATATCAACTGGCATTTAAATAAACTAGTGTGTGAAAACTGTCTATGAAGTGTAAGGCAGGACAGGAAACGCTTCCACACACCAAACCAAACGTATTAAAAAATGTTACTAACATTAAAATTATGAGCTTATATATTTAGTTGTTGCATGTACTACCCATAGTGCATGTTTAGTTGTTGCATGTACTACCCATAGTGCATGTTTAGTTGTTGCATGGACTACCCATAGTGCATGTTTAGTTGTTGCATGGACTACCCACAAGACATGTTTAGTTGTTGCATGGACTACCCATAGTGCATGTTTAGTTGTTGCATGGACTACCCACAGTACATGTTTAGTTGTTGCATGGACTACCCACAGTACATGTTTAGTTGTTGCATGGACTACCCACAAGACATGTTTAGTTGTTGCATGGACTACCCACAGTACATGTTTAGTTGTTGCATGGACTACCCACAAGACATGTTTAGTTGTTGCATGGACTACCCACAAGACATGTTTAGTTGTTGCATGGACTACCCACAGCGCATGTTTAGTTGTTGCATGGACTACCCATAACGCATGTGCACAGACAACCACATACTCCTGCATTAGCCCAAGATTGGAGTATAATTACAGACAAGGTGTTTGCTGGTTTTTGACTAGGAAATTGTGTTTTGCATTTTTTCCAGCTATATTAGTATTGGACGTGTTTGCCATGTCCAAAAGGTATTTTTACTGGATGGAAAAATCCATGTATTTTTCTACTGGTGTCCAAAACCTGTCAACCCCAGTAAGTTCTGTACACTGGTAGATGTTTATTTTATACATACATTGTCAGCATCATACTGTATCATGGGATACATGTGTTTAAATAAACCAAATAAGGTTATTATTTAACAAACTTAAACATCACAAGTGACCATGTTTCATACAGAGTGGGTGAAGTCAAATCCAAGAACATTCAAGAATATTTGGGGGAAAAAACAGCACTTTTCTGAGAAAATTTTTCAGGAGCACAATGCGTGAATTAATAAACAACTTAAAATATTCCATGTCAAATCTTTATTATATTAAAAAAGTCATTAACTACATACAAATACAATAATACAAACCAAGATAATTACTTGTCAAAAGTTGCCACACTAGCACTAGGCTGCATGACACAGACAGCGTCATTTTTCATGAGTGAATCATGAGTTCATAACGTAGTTTCACTGGAGTGTGGACCGTTTGACAAGTAGATCCTGCTTGGTAACAGCTGGTTCATTGCATTTCAGGTTGACAAACTGTCACATAGCATTGCTCTTGACAATAAGGCTAGTCGAGTTTCTTGTCTGCATTCAAGCAAAAACATCAGTACACTTATTGAGCTCAGAAATGCCATTCTCCAGACACTGCCTCTTTGTCTTCAGTTCGTCTATCTCGTCAACATTATACTTCCGCTTCTTCGTTTCACTTGCAGACAATTTAACCTGATGAGACTCCCCAAGAAACACAATGTGCCTTAAACATGATGCTTAGCATGATATCAAAAGTCCTCTGTTGATGTCTACGCCCATCACACCACCGATTAATGTCACATGATCATTCGCGACGTGCTCAGCAATGAATGTTTCATGACACGCGTTCGTATGCTCCATCTGTTTGTTAAAAAAAATCCACGCTCCACATTGGCTTGCCCATGGGACAGCATCAGCCGTTGAGCGAGAGTCCCAGAGGTTGCAGTACTCTTTCTTCATCATGTGTTGCCTGCAGAGGAAACGTTTATTTGTCAATACATAAAATAAACATGTAAAATAAACATGTGCATCAAGGTGCATGTATGGCTGTTGATGTAGAAGACGATAGGTTGGAAAAGCCGATAATGATGACACACGAGATGGATGGGCGAGATGAGGGGTACAACAAAGTTGAGGGAAGCAAGTAAGCAATAAGACACAGGATTGATAGGAAACACCTCATCATAGACATCATGTTTTAAAATTATGTGGACATACCTGAGAAAACTCTCTACCCGCTGTTCCTTGTCGAGTTGCTCAAAGTTGATAAACTCGCTCCTGTTGATGGCAACAGTGTAAAGGAAGTTCTTGAACTGGTTACTGATGTCATTTCTTGTGACTGCCGGCTTTCATGTGGCTATCGAGTGCATACTTTCCACTATTCGTGATGTTAACCGATTTCATGCATACTTTACTTCGTGCTAACTCTGATCCTTCGTGAGTCAATCTTTATATCTATCATATAGTAGCCATTCATCCCTGAATTTACAATCGCCGTGAACATGGGGCATTGCAATTACCAAGCAAAAATCTAACAACTTCTGAAGAAAATGATACACTATTTATGATACGAAACTATTTAAAATGATCAAGATGGACACTAACATATATAAAACAATGGCCCAGAAAGACTGGATTTTATTGGTTCCCGTTTGCAGATGACGAGTCTACTAGTGACACATGTTGTGTATATGGAGATTTGTGTTTAGAAAAACCGAATCTTATTGGATCGAGTTCGCACATGATGTGTTTACTAGCGACATCTGGCGATTGCGGCCGAAATAGTTTGGTCATAATAGAAATAATACGCTTTCAAAAACATTGCTATAAATTCAAGAACATTCAAGGGTGCTTAAATTACATTTTCAAATTCAAGGACATTCAGGGATCTGTGCGAACCCTGCAAAAGACATTTTCTGTGATTTACCTTATGTGGATTAGGAAGCACAGCCAGACCTGTTAAGCCAGTTGTCTGAAACAACAATAGTAGCATTAGATGTATATAATAAAACTTCATTGTTCGCTGCTCAATCCACTGTCCTGTCCTGTGTCAATTTACTGTCAACAAATAGTCTGACATGAAACCCACTTATGTTGACACAACTTTACTTGGAAAGACTTGTAACGTAGAATTGCATAAACAAATTGCAGAAACACACTACTTTCAAGGCCTGATAAAATACTAGATAATAAATAAATATCAACTGTAGGCACCACTATCACTTATATTGATTTCACTGAGTACATAAAATATAAAAGGTTATAGTCACAACAATATATTCACTATCCCAGATGTAGCCCATGGATAGTAAGACGTGCAGATAGATCAATAAAAGATTTTGTTAATTCTGTGCAAAACTAAAAGATATCAAGATAAAAACAAGGTGTTGACGTTGATTTCAAATTTGGTGATCAATTTTGTTCACCTTGTTATATATGCTATATCAATAAATGTTATTATTAGTAGTAATTCATTAATACAGATTATGCTTTGAAGTCTGAACTGTTATTTGTGTACTCGCAACAACATATTCACTTTCAGACATTAAAACACTTGAACTGTGTAGTTCAGCAATAATGTTACACTTCCCTAATAGAATTTTTTTATTAATTAACTTTTTTAAATAGGCCTATTTAGAAACTTATTCAATATTATAATTATAATGCTCTATAATCATTTGTGCCAGTGCTAAGGGTAATCACATTATTAATGGTCTCAGATTGTTTATATACAACCAGTCAACCACACATACACACTTGTGATGATTTTTTTTTAACTGTTTGCATTGTGCAATGTAGGAATAGTGTTATTTTCCTGTTTCTTATGATGGGCATTAATACACGGTGGCACCTATTGTTGAGCCCATTAGTATAGCTCTGCCAAATTTACACAGGCACGCGCATACACACATATAATGCCATCGATATTACACAAGTAGATGATACAAGCAGCAAGGCTCCGCCTTCCACATGAATTAATAAGTACATTCTCAGCGTATCCAATGGCAATGATAACACTTTGTCCCTGCCCTGGGGCCGGGCCTGGATTATAAATATAAATGTTAAGCCAACACAGGTCCAACGCTGCACAAACTATAATTATTACAACATTTTGCACGCCATTAATATTTAAAACAATTTCTTTACAAATTACTCATATGTATTTTTTTGGCGAAAAATAAGGATTTGCCACCAATGTATTTGACCTTCCTGCGTTCGAGAAAGCCATAATATCGCCCATTGTAGGTTGCTATTTTTGCCAACTCAAAAGGATAACAAATAAATCCAATTGTACTGTCAATTACAACTTCATACAAAATAGTAGCTATGTCAAAATAAGCAGAAATGTTTCACATAAATACATTACAAAGGAAGAATGTTGAGAAATATTACCTTTTTGAGTAGCCCAGCCATTTCGTTTCTTCGGTGAATCCTAATGTAGCTACAAGATGCCGCCACTGTACACATTCGTGTCTGCTTTCTAGTCCGTCGCGTGGCGACACTGTCTAGAAGGGTCCTGTTTGGAGGGACGAACTAAAAGGCGGAAAAGGCGGGCAAGAATTAACAAGAATTCATACGATCACAGCACTCCCTCTTTACATGCGTTGTTGATTCTTTTATCAACATTTGAACAACTATAATATAAAAGCTACATAACAAATAATTTGTTTTAGTTAGATTGCTTCCGATTCCGATCTATCAACTGTGCAGCGTTTTTGCAGTGTTATTGTACAAATACTAAAATGTTGAATGCTTCATCAACAACTGGCACTAGCCAACAAACCACATGATTAGTATGACATAATAAACAAATGTATTTTAATGAACATAAATGAAAATAATTCTGATGATAATTTCATCAATGACAAAACACGAATGACATAGAATATATACGAACAGAACATATATTATATACAATCATGCAGTGCTTGAAGATGAAGTACATACACAAATACATTCACAAAAATCAAGACAGAGAAAACTGCCAAGTGAAGAAGTAATTTTATAAAAATGTATGGCATTAATTCTTACTGAAATTTGGAAGGTGCTTTTCTTGGTATTTTACTCTGACACAGGCAACAAAACTATCGCATCTCTGAGGGTTTTGCAACATCTCTGATGACACCACTTGCTACACCGTTAGCCAAGTGACTACATCAACCGATTTAAATCAATCGACTCACACTGACAAACAAATTGAGCTAACACCAAATACTTAGAAGTTAGATCAAACACAGTCAAAAGACTAGCAAAGCCTCCAAATTCCTCACCTTACTGTTTGGTAATTGTGTTCAATAACATTGGTTTCCATGAAAAACTTTACCATTAACCAAGTGATTATATCCTTTCCTGCCCTTAATAGATCGGTAGCATTCTAACTTTAAATGTATATTTGTTATTTAGCCTTTATTTTATAATTGTTAATTTTTTTAAATAAAATATCACAATTAATATACAGATGCACGCACAGTAGGAACCAACAACAACAACAACAACAACAACAACAACAACAACAACAACGCATGTAAAGAGGGAGCACAGAGATCGCATGAATTCGTGTTAAATCTTGCCCGCCTTTTAGTTCGTCCCCAAGTTGGGGGTTTGCCTCAATTATCCAGGCTCCTTGATGTGACGCCACCATTTGGGCACGGACCACAGTCACTTTTCCCATAGACGACCATTGCGTCTACATTGAAAATTTATCCTACAATTTTTTTTTTTAATTCACAGAAAATGACAGACCCACTAAGACACCTGGTGTGTGAAATTCGTTAAAATGACATATCTCCTTTTCGCACAAATTGCTTCAAAGCATGAGGCCCCTGCATTTCTGCCATGAAATTCTCCGGTTTCCCAAATATGAGTACATCCTGCCTAACAGCCACTGTGTCCTTACGCAACTGGTATACCTACTGACAAATGGCATCATTTCAAAGCTTAGAAGCTACTGTGCACAAAAACATCACTTCCACTCACTCATCCACACAATTTCTGCTCTTACAAATAAACCCTATCTGCACAATGAATTTTTTCCTTGGGATTCTTTATGTATGTAATGGCGGATGGATTCTGACTGTGGTCCGTGCCCGTTTGTCGAATTCACGGGAGCCTGGTCCAAACCTACTACCTAGGTAAGAGGTTCGTCTTTCTAGTTAAACGGATTAACTACAACGATTGCTTGATATTATATTATGTTATGTTATGTTATGTTATGTTATGTTATGTTATGTTATGTTATGTTATGTTATGTTATGTTATGTTATGTTATGTTATGTTATATTATATTATATTATATTATATTATACTATATTATATTATATTATATTATATTATATTATATTATATTATATTATATTATATTATATTTTGCAGCATATTGCATTTCCACAAAGCCGAACATGAAAAACATGTTCAATCAATTAATAATTCCACATTAATTACACTGTGTCAGACTAGTTTGCGTCGATTATGCATATTTTCCCACGATTATCGGCAAGCTTCGATGTGACGACAACGACAAGACAGAGCAACTCATCAGCCAGTTTCCATTCACTCACTGTATGTTCACAGAGGTAGCGGGTGTTTCGAAGCGAGCGTCGGAGCGATTTATTGTGCGGCATTCAGTTGTAATGCAAACAGAAGTCACAATAGAACAACAAGCAGCTTTCTTCGGTTCCATACGAAGACAACTTTGATGAAGAAATGGATCGCAAAAATGAAGATCGCAAACTTCAAGCTGCCGAAGCTAGTAGAGCTCGCTTTGCTAGGCTCACTTTGAGGAAACTTGCTTCGATCGCGACCCAGAGAAGATGGCAACCCTAGCTAGGTTATCCTGGTCCACAAATCTCGTTAAAACAAGATGCTGTGCCAAAGTAACAGGCAAAATTACGTTGAAAATGTTTTAATTCAACGTCAGGTTTCAACGTTGTAACAATGTTGAAAACTAGTTGGATTTGTAAGTTGAATCAACCTCAGGTTTCAACGTTGTACCAACGTCAGTTTTCAACATTGTAACAACGTTGACAACTTCCTGGATTCGTAAGTTGGATCAACTTTACGTTTCCACGTTGTAGTGTGACAGGATATAATTTGCCGTGTTTGCCCATCACAAGGTGGCAGCACTCATAGACATGTTAGACATACTTTTTTATTATTATTGTTTCTTAGGACAAATTTCCTTTATTTAGGTGGATTATCCATATATGGTATATACTGAAACACATACAATTTCACGCAGTTTAAATGAATTACTAGGTGATTAAATCTGCCGTGTGAGATACTGTTAACTCTCTCTGGCCCTTTCATGTAACCTGAACAGGACAGTATCATTATCACTTGGTAAGTGTCACGGAATTGATTTAAATCATGATTTAAATCACTCCAAAAAAAAATCATTGATTTATGATTTTTTAATTTCCGATTTTTTTAATCGCTGATTTATTTAAATTTAACACAAATAATTGTTTACAAGCATCAAGATCAACAAAGTTTTGTATGTTTTTTAATACAAAAACACAATGTATGCACACTTGTGTAGTTGTATTGTCACCAGATAGCCTGATAGTCAAATATTTTATGACACTGTGTATGTTTGAGCTATTCCCTTTCTGAATGTAGTGAAGCCACACAAACTTGTGCGGCAGTTACACAATCTGTAGACAATTTGTTCCATTCATTTATTGTCCTCTGTGAGAACGAGTGCTTCCTGATGTCCAATCTACATTGATCCTTTACTAATTTTACCTCATGTCCTCTAGTTCTGCTATCCTTCTTGAGTGAAAAAAACATATTTCTATCAATATTTTCATACCCATTCAATATCTTAAAAACTTCAATCTGATCTCCTCTTAACCTCCTTGTCTCTAGAGTTGTTAAACCACATTCTTTCAGGCGTTCTTCATAACTAAGGTCTCTCAGTTCTGGAATCATTTTAGTTGCTCTCCTTTGTATGCGTTCAAGCGTATCTATATACTTTACGATATGGTCTCCATGCTTGTATACAGTATTCTAAATGAGGTCTAACTATTGCTTTATAAAGAGGTATAATTCACTTTTTTCCCTTGTATGTTATGTTTTTTCTAATCAATCCAAGAATTTGATTACCCTTTGAAGCTGCAATACCACACTGCTCTGAAACTTTCATATCAGCGCTTATTGTAACTCCTAAGTCCTTTTCTTTTACAGTAGTACCCAGAACAGTATCTCCCATTTTATAGTTTACACCCAAGTTCCCATGTCCTGTATGTAGACATTTACATTTCCCAAAATTGAACAACATCTGCCATTTCTCAGACCATTTCACTAATATATCTAGATCGTTTTGTAAATGTTGTTTATCACCATCAGTACTAACCTTTCTAAACAGTTTTGTGTTATCCGCAAATTTCAGTACGTTACTTGTTATACTGTCGTCCAAGTCATTGATATAAATTAAGAATAATATAGGTCCTAATACTGATCCTTGAGGTACCCCACTCAAAACCGATTTCCAATTTGAAACTTCTCCATCTACTACAACTCGTTGTCTTCTGTCAGTCAGCCGTTGTTCTATCCAGTCAGTTATGCTATCCCCGATACCATGGGCTTTTAATTTAAGTAGTAATCTTTGATGTGGCACTTTGTCAAAAGCTTTCTGAAAATCTAAGTAGATAATATCTACTGGCGATCCCACGTCTATCCACTTAGTGATTTCTTCCAAAAAACATAACATATTTGTAAAGCATGACCTCGCTTTAAGGAATCCATGTTGAGATGAATTTAATAATTTATGCTTATCGAGGAAGTCCACCATATGGTCTTTAATTAACCTTTCGAATAATTTACAAATCACTGACGTTAAACTCACTGGTCTGTAATTCTTTGACTTATTTCTCGAACCCTTTTTAAATAATGGTATGATGTTTGCTTCTTTCCATTCAAACGGAACAACTCCCTCTTTTAATATACCAGTTTGCAGTCTGGTTGGAGACCCATAGAGTACACAGAGCCCTAGACAGGTGCTAATCCACCCTCTCAGCAAACAATAATTAGCACTGCTACAGCCAATTAGCACACAGCATACGTTCCTTTCAAAGACAGATTATGCAACTACAGGGGGTGATGCCTTGTGGACATTGCCTAATGTCTTTATAGAAGCAAAAATCTGTTAAGACAAGTACCCAAATCGATTTGAATTGAAACAAGTTTATAAATATAAACATCTATATAAATATCTATATACCAGATTTTTTTTAAATCAAATAAAAAAACATGAAGAAGAAGTTATGTATCATTTGGTGTAAGTTTAATCAAAAGTGCTAGTAGATATTTAGAGTTATGACTAATTTTATTCTCAGTTGTACAGATGACCATATCTGGCTTGTGTCCTTACTATGGAGCACATGTGCTGGACTCAGCCTCCAGTAATGGCACTGGAATGAGTAGTGATTAGTGAAGGATACTGGATCTTGGGCTTTAGTTATGTAGAGATAATATTATATTATAATTACTGTTTAATTATAGCATGCATCATAGTCCATGTTAGCATAATACTATTTTACATAGTTGTGAGTAGTTAACTTAGAAAACTCTGATGAAAGTATGAAACTGATATCAAGTGCTTGCCCAGTATAGGACGAGAGGCATGAGAAAATTATAAATTACTTTCCAGCCAGTTCAAGCCAGCAGTGTTGATAGAAAAGAGCTTGTCCACTAGTAGAGATGGCTAGCAGTGTTAATGACGTGTACTGCTGCCTACAGCCAAGCAGTAGCTAGGGTTTAATAGATCATTCATAAGTTGTTCCCTCTAACTGTTTATTGGTTATTATATGCTGAATAATTTAATTAACTTTAATGATTAATATTATATGGTGAGACCCATGTAATGACCGACACACTGATGTTGCTGTGATGGGGACTTTCTGGCTTCCACTGCCAGCTGTAATAAAGAGTATCTAGACACAACGACGTAATGTTTGTTGTCTATGAAGGACCCACGTTACGTTACGTCAGGTTTCAATGTTGTTTCGACAACATAGATGATGCAATGGTGTGTGCGGTTTTGCAGCGTCGTGATGGTCAATGTTGTTCGGGAAGAGTTTGATATTTCAATTATTAGCTTAGCTTATAATGTAGATGTTGGCATGTGTGTGACTGTGTGTGTGCGGCGGTGCGCGCGCGCACGTGCGTGTGTGTGTGTGCGTGCGTGTGTGAGTGAGTGTGAGTGTGTGTGCGTGCAGTGCCGCATTAACCATGGTACAAATGGTACCCTCGTACCAGCCCCACCTCCCCCCACCCCCACCCACACACACACACACACACACACACACACACACACACACACACACACACACACACACACACACACACACACACACACACACACACACACACACAAAGGGGCCCCAACAAAATCAATCTCTCCACAAGAAACTCCTGCAAGCAAATTTGGATATAAAGTCGTCAGTCCTTCTTTTGAAATCAAGTTCAAAATTGTCGGGGCAGAGCTATCAAGAATGGCGAATTTTGATGAAAATGTCCGTACCCGCAAGAGGAATATTACATTGAACCATCTAAATTTAGCGAGAGTTATCCTGTTGACTCTTTTGATCATTGCTGTCCTCGGTGTGCTGTCCTCGGTGTGCTGTCCTCGGTGTGCTGTCCTCGGTGTGCTGTTCTCGGTGTGCTGTCCTCGGTGTGCTGTCCTCGGTGTGCTGTCCTCTGTGTGCTGTCCTCGGTGTGCTGTCCTCGGTGTGCTGTCCTCGGTGTGCTGTCCTCGGTGTGGTGTCCTGGGTGTGCTGTCCTCGGTGTGCTGTCCTCGGTGTGCTGTCCTCGGTGTGCTGTCCTCGGTGTGCTGTCCTCGGTGTGCTGTCCTCGGTGTGCTGTCCTCGGTGTGCTGTCCTCGGTGTGGTGTCCTCGGTGTGCTGTCCTCTGTGTGCTGTCCTCGGCGTGGTGTCCTCGGCGTGCTGTCCTCGGCGTGCTGTCCTCGGCGTGCTGTCCTCGGTGTGCTGTCCCTCGGTGTGCTGTCCTCGGTGTGCTGTCCTCGGTGTGCTGTCCTCGGTGTGCTGTCCTCGGTGTGCTGTCCTCGGTGTGCTGTCCTCGGTGTGCTGTCCTCGGTGTGCTGTCCTCGGTGTGCTGTCCTCGGTGTGCTGTCCTCGGTGTGCTGTCCTCGGTGTGCTGTCCTCGGTGTGCTGTCCTCGGTGTGCTGTCCTCGGCGTGGTGTCCTCGGCGTGCTGTCCTCGGCGTGCTGTCCTCGGCGTGCTGTCCTCGGTGTGCTGTCCCTCGGTGTGCTGTCCTCGGTGTGCTGTCCTCGGTGTGCTGTCCTCGGTGTGCTGTCCTCGGTGTGCTGTCCTCGGTGTGCTGTCCTCGGTGTGCTGTCCTCGGTGTGCTGTCCTCGGTGTGCTGTCCTCGGTGTGCTGTCCTCGGTGTGCTGTCCTCGGTGTGCTGTCCTCGGTGTGCTGTCATCAGATATAGATAAGAGAATCAAAGCGTGCTCTGATGTAAGTGACCAATTTGAATTTCTCCGCAGCTTAAACTGAGATGGAAGTCATTGAATCAAGAGCGACAGGCTGCTAAGAAACTTGTGAAATGTTACTCATCGGATCTGGATGGCACTCTGGTCCATTCTGGTCCACTCTGGTCCACTCTGGTCCATTCTGGTCCATTTCGGTGGATAAGTTGTAACACCATAGACGACAATGTATATATCAAGTGTTGACCAAGAGAACTCTCAGGGCTGTTTAACAATGTGGAGATGTTCCTTTGCTGACTTTGATTATAGTAACTGTAGCGGAGAGAGGTCTTTTTCTAAATTGAAACTGATCAGGGATGACCACTGATCCCCAATGAACCAGAACACACTGGTCCATCTGATTATGGGACATCATGCGTCGGATTAATCTTGACAAGATTTAGTCGGACTTCAGTGCTGCCAAAATGCACAAACTGTTGATTAGTGTTTGAGTTGATGTAGAGCAGATGTAGAATCGGGTCTTACTATTTACATTTATTAAACCGTTGTTAACTTATTTGGTGGAATTAATTGGTTGTTACTCTTTGTTTGCTTAGGATAACTTGTAAGGTCTTTATTTTACGCTGTATTTTCTTGTATTTATTTGTGGTATGTCGTTATATGCTGTCATTCTTGTTTGTCATTGTTCGCAGTGTTTCCTTGCATGTATGGTTGCATACCGTCATCCAGAACAATATACGCATGCTTATGCTCAGATATAGTTGAATAGATGTTAAGATGCAAATAAATGCGCCTCGTATTTCACGCACCCGGTAAGACCCCTCAAAAAAGTACTGTCTGGGTTCTACAGCAGTACTGTTTGGGTTCTACAAAAGGACTGTCTGGGTTCTACAGCAGTACTGTCTGGGTTTTACAAAAGGACTGTCTGGGTTCTACAACAGGACTGTCTGGGTTCTACAGCAGGACTGTCTGGGTTCTACAACAGGACTGTTTGGGTTCTACAAAAGGACTGTCTGGGTTCTACAGCAGTACTGTCTGGGTTCTACAAAAGGACTGTCTGGGTTCTACAACAGGACTGTCTGGGTTCTACAGCAGGACTGTCTGGGTTCTACAGCAGGACTGTTTGGGTTCTACAAAAGGACATTCTGGGTTCTACAGCAGGACTGTCTGTGTTCTACAGCAGGACTGTCTGGGTTCTACAGCATGACTGTCTGGGTTCAACAACAGGACTGTCTGGGTTCTACAGCAGGACTGTCTGGGTTCAACAACAGGACTGTCTGGGTTCTACAGCAGGACTGTCTGGGTTCTACAGCAAGACTGTCTGGGTTCAACAACAGGACTGTCTGGGTTCTACAGCAGGACTGTCTGGGTTCTACAGCAGGACTGTTTGGGTTCTACAGCAGTACTGTTTGGGTTCTACAAAAGGACTGTCTGGGTTCTACAGCAGTACTGTCTGGGTTCTACAACAGGACTGTCTGGGTTCTACAGCAGGACTGTCTGGGTTCTACAGCAGGACTGTCTGGGTTCTACAACAGGACTGTCTGGGTTCAACAACAGGACTGTTTGGGTTCTACAAAAGGACTGTCTGGGTTCTACAGCAGTACTGTCTGGGTTCTACAACAGGACTGTCTGGGTTCTACAGCAGGACTGTCTGGGTTCTACAGCAGGACTGTCTGGGTTCTACAGCAGGACTGTCTGTGTTCTACAGCAGGACTGTCTATGTTCTACAGCAGGACTGTCTGGGTTCTACAGCATGACTGTCTGTGTTCTACAGCAGTACTGTCTGGGTTCAACAACAGGACTGTCTGGGTTCTACAGCAGGACTGGCTGTGTTCTACAGCAGGACTGTCTGGGTTCTACAGCAGGACTGTCTGGGTTCTACAGCAGGACTGTCTGGGTTCTACAGCAGGACTGTCTGGGTTCTACAGCAGGACTGTCTGGGTTCAACAGCAGGACTGTCTGGGTTCAACAACAGGACTGTCTGGGTTCTACAGCACGGCTCTATGGGTTCTACAACAGGATTGTCTGGGTTCTACAGCAGGACTGTCAGGGTTCTACAAAAGGACTGTCTGGGTTCTACCGCAGGACTGTCAGTGTTCTACAGCAGGACTGTCAGGGTTCTACATCAGGACTTTTTGGGTTCTACAGAAGGACTGTCCGGGTTCTACAGCAGTACTGTTTGGGTTCTACAAAAGGACAGTCTGGGTTATACAGCAGGACTGTTTGGGTTCTACAAAAGGACAGTCTGGGTTATACAGCAGGACTATTTGGGTTCTACAGCAGGACTGTCTGGGTCCAACAACAGGATTATCTGGGTTCTACACCAGGATTGTCCCAGTTCAACAATAGGACTGTCTGGGTTCTACAGCAGGACTGTCAGGGTTCTACAGCAGGACTGTCAGGGTTCTACAACAGGACTGTTTAGGTTCTACAGCAGGACTGTCAGTGTTCTACAGCAGGACTGTCAGGGTTCTACAGCAGGACTGTCAGGGTTCTACAGCAGGACTGTCAGGGTTCTACAGCAGGACTGTCAGGGTTCTACAACAGGACTGTTTAGGTTCTACGGCAGGACTACCTGGGTTCAACAGCTGGAGGGTCTGTGTCCTACAGCAAGACAGTCTGGGTCCTACAGCAGGACAGTTTGGGTCCTACAACAAGACTGTCTGTGTCCTACAACAAGACTGTCTGGGTCCTACAGCAAGACAGTCTGGGTCCTCCAGCAAGACAGTCTGGGTCCTACAGCAAGACAGTCTGGGTCCTACAGCAGGACAGTCTGGGTCCTACAGCATGACAGTCTGGGTCCTACAACAAGACTGTCTGGGTCCTACAACAAGACTGTCTGGGTCCTACAGCAAGACAGTCTGGGTCCTACAGCAGTACAGTCTGGGTCCTACAGCAGGACAGTCTGGGTCCTACAACAAGATTGTCTGGGTCCTACAGCAAGACAGTCTGGATCCTACAGCAAGACAGTCTGGGTCATACAGCAGGACAGTCTTGGTCCTACAACAAGACTGTCTGGGTCCTACAGCAGGACAGTCTGTGTTCTACAGCAGGGCTGTGTGGTTCTACAACAAGACTGTCTGGGTTCAACAGCAGGACTGTCGGTGTTCTGTAGCAGGACTGTCTGGGTTCTACAGCAGGACTGCCTGGATTCAACAGCAGGACGGTCTGGGTCCTACAACAGACTGTCTGGGTCCTACAGCAGGACTGTCTGTGTTCAATAGCAGGGCTGTGTGGTTCTACAACAAGACTGTCTGGGTCCTACAGCAGGAATGTCTGGGTTCAACAGCAGGACTGTCTGTGTTCTGCAGCAAGGTTGTCTGAGTTCTGCAGCAGGACTGTTTGGGTTCATCAACAGGATTGTCTGGGTTATGTAGCTTGTCCAACATTTTGTCCGTTTAAATGCGTTGAAAGAACAATGACGATTCCCCAATTCCAACATATTTTCCGTTTTGATGCGTTGAAAGAGCAATGACGCTTCCACCGTGTCCATCTTTTTTCCGTTTTGATGCGTTGATAGAGCATTGACGCTTCACTTTGTCCAACATGTTGTCCGTTTAGGTGTGTTGATAGTGCAGTGACACTTCAGCAATGCCCAACATATTGTCCGTTCAGATGCATTGAAAGAGCAATGAAGCTTCCATCTAGTCCGCCATGTTGTCTGTTTAGGTGTGCTGAAAGAGCCACGGCAATTCCACCTTGTCCTACACATTGTCCGTTTAGAAATATTGAAAGGGCATTGACGATTCTCCTTGTCCAACGTATTGTCAGTTTAGATGTGTTGAAAGACCAATGACGTTTCCACCCTGTCCAATATTTTGTCCGTTTAGATGTGTTGAAAAAGCAATTACTATTCCACCTTGCCAAACATATTGTCTGTTTAGATGCGTTGATAGGGCAATGACGCTTCCACTACGTAAATATATTGAAGGGACAATGTGTTGGTTCCACCTTGTCCAGCTTATTGTCCGCTTAGATGCTTTGAAAGAGCAACGACGTTTCCACCTTTTGCAACATATTGTCCGTCTAGATGTGTTGAAAGAACAACAACTATTCCACCATGTCCAACATATTGTGCATTTACATGTATTGAAAGAGGAATTAATTACCTTTCCCCCACGTCAAACATATTGTCCGTTTTTGATGCGTTGAAAGAACAATGGCGTTTCACCTTGTCCAACATGTTGTCAGCTTAGTTGTGTTGAAAGAGCAGTGGAGCTTCACCTTGTCCAAAGTGTTGTCAGTTTAGTTGTGTTGAAAGAGCAGTGGCGTTTCACCTTGTCCAACATGTTGTCAGCTTAGTTGTGTTGAAAGAGCAGTGGCGTTTCACCTTGTCCAACATGTTGTCAGCTTAGTTGTGTTGAAAGAGCAGTGGCGCTTCACCTTGTCCAACATGTTGTCAGCTTAGTTGTGTTGAAAGAGCAGTGGCGCTTCACCTTGTCCAAAGTGTTGTCAGTTTAGTTGTGTTGAAAGAGCAGTGGAGCTTCACCTTGTCCAAAGTGTTGTCAGTTTAGTTGTGTTGAAAGAGCAGTGGAGCTTCACCTTGTCCAAAGTGTTGTCAGCTTAGTTGTGTTGAAAGAGCAGTGGAGCTTCACCTTGTCCAAAGTGTTGTCAGCTTAGTTGTGTTGAAAGAGCAGTGGCGCTTCACCTTGTCCAAAGTGTTGTCAGTTTAGATGTGTTGAAAGAGCAGTGGAGCTTCACCTTGTCCAAAGTGTTGTCAGTTTAGTTGTGTTGAAAGAGCAGTGGAGCTTCACCTTGTCCAAAGTGTTGTCAGCTTAGGTGTGTTGAAAGAGCAGTGGAGCTTCACCTTGTCCAAAGTGTTGTCAGCTTAGTTGTGTTGAAAGAGCAGTGGCGCTTCACCTTGTCCAAAGTGTTGTCAGTTTAGATGTGTTGAAAGAGCAGTGGAGCTTCACCTTGTCCAAAGTGTTGTCAGTTTAGTTGTGTTGAAAGAGCAGTGGCGCTTCACCTTGTCCAACATGTTGTCAGCTTAGTTGTGTTGAAAGAGCAGTGGCGCTTCACCTTGTCCAAAGTGTTGTCAGTTTAGTTGTGTTGATAGAGCAGTGGAGCTTCACCTTGTCAAAAGTGTTGTCAGTTTAGATGTGTTGAAAGAGCAATGACTCTTCCACCCTGTCCAACATGTTTAGATGCTTGGAAAGAGCAATTAATCTTCCACCTTGTCAAAAATATGGTCCGTTTAGATGCTTTGAAAGAACATTGACGTTTCCGCACGTCTAACATGTTGACATTAGATTTCACCATGTCTAACATGTTGACATTAGATTCCACCATGTCTAACATAATATCCATTTAGATGCGTTGAAAGAGCAATGACGCTTCTACCTTGTCCAACTAGTTGTCCGTTTGGATGCGTTGAAAATGCAATGATGCTTCAATTTCAAATTATTCTAACATAGCATCCATTTAGAATGCGTGTGAAACTTTATTAACATTAATGCAGGAAGCTCAGTTAAGGGCAGTTGCGTTTAAAACTTTGCAGAAATCGTTCACCACTTAAATTATGTAAGCCAACTCAACACATTCATCACAGTAGTAACATGTCATCCACATTATTCTGCCTTCAGTAGCCAATATAACAATATGAATGCCATTACACAGCCCATGTGCCAATAAATTAAGCCAGTACACAGCCCACGTGACAATATGTAAGCAAGTACACAGCCATGTGACAATATGTAAGAAAGTACTCAGCCCATGTGACTACGTGCAAGCCAGTGACAATATGTAAGCCAGTACACAACACATGTGACAATATGTATGCCAGTACAAAGCCCATGCAACAATATGTAAGCCAGTTCACAGCCCATGTGATAATATGTAAGTTAGTTTACAACACATATCACAATATGTAAGCCAGTTCACAGTCCATATGACAATATATATGCCAGTGTACAGTCCATGTGACAATATGTAAGCCAGTTCATAGCCCATATGACAATGTGTAAGGTAGTTTACAACCCACATGACAATATGTAAGCCAGTTCACTCTCCATATGACAATATGTAAGCTAGTTTACAGCCCATATGACAATATGTAAGCGAGTACACAGTCCATGTGACAATATGAAAGCTAGTTCGCATACTACAGTGTATTATGTAAGCCAGTACATAGCCCATATGACAATGTGTAAGCCAGTACACAGTCCATATGACGATATGTAAGCCAGTGCACAGTTCATATGAAGATATGTAAGCCAGTGCACAGTTCATATGACGACATGTATGCCAGTGCACAGTTCATATGACAATGTGTAAGCCAGTGTACAGTTCATATGACAATGTGTAAGCCAGTGCACAGTTCATATGACAATATGTAAGCCAGTACACAGTCCATATGTCGATATGTATGCCAGTGCACAGTTCATATGACAATATGTAAGCCAATGCACAGTCCATATGACGATATGTAAGCCAGTGCACAGTTCATATGACGATATGTAAGCCAGTGCACAGTCCATATGACGATATGTAATCCAGTGCACAGTCCATATGACGATATGTAAACCAGTGCACAGTCCATATGACGATATGTAAGCCAGTGCACAATCCATATGACGATATGTAAGCCAGTCCACAGTCCATATGACGATATGTAAGCCAGTGCACAGTCCATATGACGATATGTAAGCCAGTGCACAGTTCATATGACGATATGTAAGCAAGTGTACAGTTCATATGACGATATGTAAGCCAGTGCACAGTTCATATGACGATATGTAAGCCAGTACACAGTCCATATGACGATATGTAAGCCAGTGCACAGTTCATATGACGATATGTAAGCCAGTACACAGTCCATATGACGATATGTAAGCCAGTGCACAGTTCATATGACAATATGTAAGCCAGTGCGCAGTCCATATGTCGCTATGTATGCCAGTGCACAGTTCATATGACGATATGTAAGCCAGTGCACAGTTCATATGACGATATGTAAGCCAGTACACAGTCCATATGACGATATGTAAGCCAGTGCACAGTTCATATGACAATATGTAAGCCAGTGTGCAGTCCATATGTCGCTATGTATGCCAGTGCACAGTTCATATGACAATATGTAAGCCAGTGCACAGTCCATATGATAATATGTAAGCCAGTACACTGTCCTTATGACAATATGTAAGCCAATGCACAGTTCATATGACAATATGTAAGTCAGTGCACAGTTCATATGACAATATGTAAGCCAGTGCACAGTTCATATGACAATATGTTAGCCAGTGCACAGTCCATATGACGATATGTAAGCCAGTGCACAGTCCATATGACAATGTGTAAGCCAGTACACAGTCCATATGATAATATGTAAGCCAGTACACAGTTCATATGACAATATGTAAGCCAGTACACAGTTCATATGACAATATGTAAGCCAGTGCACAGTTCATATGACAATATGTAAGCCAGTGCACACCATTATTACTGTTAATTGTTGGATGAAGAACACGTGTTACATGCTCGATGAATAATTCACGCTGAGGGTTGCTATGGATTCTCACTAGTGTACATCAAATAGTTAACGTTGAGGGTTGCTATAGATCCTCACTAGCGTACATCAAATAGTTAACGTTGAGGGTTGCTATGGATCCTCATTAGCGTACATCAAATAGTTAACGTTGAGGGTTGCTATGGATTCTCACTAGCGTACATCAAATAGTTAACGTTGAGGGTTGCTATGTATCCTCATTAGCGTACATCAAATAGTTAACGCTGAGGGTTGCTAATGATCCTCATTAGCGTACATCAAATAGTTAACGTTGAGGGTTGCTATGGATCCTCATTAGCGTACATCAAATAGTTAACGTTGAGGGTTGCTATGGATTCTCACTAGCGTACATCAAATAGATAACGCTGAGGGTTGCTATGGATTCTCACTAGCGTACATCAAATAGTTAACGTTGAGGGTTGCTATGTATCCTCATTAGCGTACATCAAATAGTTAACGCTGAGGGTTGCTATAGATCCTCACTAGCGTACATCAAATAGTTAACGTTGAGGGTTGCTATGGATCCTCACTAACGTACATCAAATAGTTAACGTTGAGGGTTGCTATAGATCCTCACTAGCGTACATCAAATAGTTAACGTTGAGGGTTGCTATAGATCCTCACTAGCGTACATCAAATAGTTAACGTTGAGGGTTGCTATGGATCCTCACTAGCGTACATCAAATAGTTAACGTTGAGGGTTGCTATGGATCCTCACTAGCGTACATCAAATAGTTAACGTTGAGGGTTGCTATGGATCCTCACTAACGTACATCAAATAGCTAACGCGATGGTAATGGTGCAACAGTAGAACTACAACATGTCCAGCAATGCTACCAGATATACCGCGATGCTATTTCTGGATTCAAGTTCTTGGTGTTTTTGGTAAACAAACTAGCATTTACATAGTATGCAGTCCCACCAGTCGGCCACTCCTATAGCTAAATAGACCGACAGTATTGCCATTTTGGCAAGCATCTTACTCCAGAAACAATACCGTACGTAATCCAGCCATTCCATACCGTCCTGTGACTCGTACCTAATAAATAAATTATGGTTATTTTTCTTTAAACAAATAGTATATTAATTACAACCCTAATGTTGATGTATCCTCATATACTTCGTTAGCAATGCAAGTTAAGGCGACACATAATTACACACGTCTACATCGCTCGCTGTTTAAAGGCACGTTAAATATATGTAATTTGATTCTAGCAGCCAGCGCGCGTCGTCTGTTCACCGGTATTAATGAGGCGCACAGCGACTGCAGTCTGGTTATAGCAGGCGATCGATGGCTCGGGGAACGGGCGTCGATCGATAGCTCCACGACCGTCTCACTGTTTGTCCGCGTGTTGGCATCGCATTCACCACGGCAACCACCCGGCATCTGCTGTCCTCCGTCTGACGACCAGAGGCCGTCATAGCAAGCGTCGTGGGGAACGTCGAAGCAGGTATGTGTCCGTTAGAATTCTTGCAAATGTCT
The DNA here is from genome assembly GCA_963662155.1 of Lamellibrachia columna. Classification (NCBI taxonomy): domain Eukaryota; kingdom Metazoa; phylum Annelida; class Polychaeta; order Sabellida; family Siboglinidae; genus Lamellibrachia; species Lamellibrachia columna. The sequence continues at coordinate 695,813 of OY759275.1, forward strand.
TAATTCGATGATTGTCATAATTATCTGCATGCCATAGATTTCGGGAATGCCACGGGAAATGGCGTGGAACGTGCCCAACCTGTATTTATATGGCGTTATCTGCCACAAACTGCAGGCAGGGTGATTGGTTTGTTAGCTTTCTAGAGTGAGGTGATAACATTTCACGATCGCGTGTTATTTTGATTTAAATATACAATAAAACAAATTGTTCTTTAATCCAACGCCATTGCACTGTCGCGCAGTATCGATCTCTCATCACGGTCTTCCGTAGAATCGGCGTCTGCTACGCTCTTCCTTGATCAACACTGGTGATTCTGAATTAAAGCGCAGATTGGCCTATCACGCTCATTGCCTATGGGGATGCTGTTCCAGAAATTAATACTCGTGACCCGAGACAACGCTGCTGTTACCTCACTAGAGGCGTTCTTGATTCCCACAATGTCGCAGATATCACTTCCGTGTTAACGGCGCGCGCTCAGAAACTGTCTTTACGAAAATAATATTAACAAGATGCAAAGTAGATGTTTGCACTGAAAGGGGTTGCAACAAACAGTCGACTATGTGTCCGCTGTGAACCGATTACAAAGTAGATGTTTGCACTGAAAGGGGTTGCAACAAACAGTCGACTATGCGTCCGCTGTGAACCGATTACAAAGTAGATGTTTGCACTGAAAGGGGTTGCAACAAACAGTCGACTATGTGTCCGCTGTGAACCGATTACAAAGTAGATGTTTGCACTGAAAGGGGTTGCAACAAACAGTCGACTATGTGTCCGCTGTGAACCGATTACAAAGTAGATGTTTGCACTGAAAGGGGTTGCAACAAACAGTCGACTATGTGTCCGCTGTGAACCGATTACAAAGTAGATGTTTGCACTGAAAGGGGTTGCAACAAACAGTCGACTATGTGTCCGCTGTGAACCGATTACAAAGTAGATGTTTGCACTGAAAGGGGTTGCAACAAACAGTCGACTATGTGTCCGCTGTGAACCGATTACAAAGTAGATGTTTGCACTGAAAGGGGTTGCAACAAACAGTCGACTATGCGTCCGCTGTGAACCGATGGTCTGACCTTTATTATTGATTTCCATCTTTATTTATTATGACTAACTAAATCAGAGAAATTACCTGGCAATCTGAGGTGGCACTTTGTCACGACTCTTATTTACATATAATTTATGGATTCTCTCACACACTAAACCTATCCACGGCTGATTGTAGTACGTAAGACACACGCACGCCGATGCACCTGCCGATACACCTGCCGATGCACCTGCCGATACACATGCCGATACACATGCCGATACACATGCCGATACACATGCCGATACACATGCCCACATACCCTGGCATACACACGTGTGTTCACACAAAACAATATATTTACTACATTCCTCTGTTCTGTTCTGTTCTGTTCTGTTCTGTTCTGTTCTGTTCTGTTCTGTTCTGTTCTGTTCTGTTCTGTTCTGTTCTGTTCTGTTCTGTTCTGTTCTGTTCTGTAACGGTAGATACACTGTCACCCCCGGTCCCGATCTCAAGAAGCAAAGAGTGTCCTTCGCAAGGTCCTAACACTTCTAACGCTGAATACATAGCATATAAAGCACACATGACGACACACATATCATTAAAATGTCGCTCAGGGAAGTGTATCTGAAGTTGAAGTCACATTAGTAATCTCGTCTAGAGACACAACGTCTCCTCGTTTTTATTCTAAAATCATGTTAAATAGTATAAATTATATAACTATATATCTTATTAAATCTTGACCGCTCAAAGGTGTAATGTTTAATAAACTACGTTAAGCGTATATATATATATATATATATATATATATATATATATATATATATATATATAACAGATCAGATCAGATGTATATTGATTAGACATATAGCGTCTGATTAGCCATACACCCATTGGCACGGTTTGATTAGACGTACACCCATTGGCACGGTTTGATTAGACGTACACCCACTGCACGGTCTGATTAGACGTACACCCATTGACACGGTCTGATTAAGTGTGCTCCATTTGGATAAATGCCGCACACATAGTCTGCATGGGTTCTTCATTTATGCAAAACAAAACTATTTAAACAAATACGAAACATATTGCCATATTCCAAATTGTTATTTATGCAAATTACACAACCAAGAATAATTTTTTCAAACGCGTGACCCTCCAAAATGCATAAATTGCAGTAGTATTAATTCGCACAAAGAATCATGAAACTACAAAAAATTTCTAGTATTATGTTTTTCAATGTTACACTGTCACTTCATCTCTGTATACTATTTGTAGGAAAATGGAATTGATATAAGAATATGTTTGTGGGTATACGTGTACAAGTGCTGCATAGCTGCTGCGCCACATCTGTTTGTTTTTTTATTTTTTCTATATCAAACGTAAGGTGGCTCTCACGCTAGCGACGTATGCTATATCTAGCGATGTACGCGAGAGTCTCCATTGACTATATACACTTATATAGTTCTATATGTGTATGTATTTTGTTAGATACTAAACATTTTATTATTCTCTCTCCCTCTCCCTCTCCCTCTCCTTTCCCTCCCCCTCCACCTCCCCCATCCCCGTCCCCCCTCCTCCCCCCCTCTCTCTCTCTCTCTCCCTCATTGGCTCGGTCTGATTAAACTGACGCCGATTAGTCAAATGATCACAGCATTTGCAAAATGTCGAAATAAATCGCTTGTTTTTTTTTCAGCATTTGCAAAATGTCGAAGTAAATCGCTTGTTTTTTTAAACGCATAAAACACACTCGACAACAAACACATTGATGTTGTCCGTGTGCTGCACACACGAACATCACACGAACAACATCACACGATGAAGCAGCGCCGAGTTAGCCACCAGTGTTCGCTGTTTATTCAACTGTAATCAGATGGACATGTTGTCCTGCGGCCGTATTGTAATCAGATGGACATGTTGTGCTGCGGCCGTATTGTAATCAGATGGACATGTTGTGCTGCGGCCGTATTGTAATCAGATGGACATGTTGTGCTGCGGCCGTACTGTAATCAGATGGACATGTTGTGTTTATTCCATATGCACGATTGTTTTTATATGTGTGGAGGAGGAACTTCAACACCGTGCCATGTACATAGATACAGTGATTACTATAAGAGACAGTGATTACTATAAGAGTAGATACAGTGATTACTATAAGATACAGTGATTACTATAAGAGTGGATACAGTGATTACTATAAGACACAGTGATTACTATAAGATACAGTGATTACTATAAGAGTACATACAGTGATTACTATAAGATACAGCGATTACTATAAGATACAGTGATTACTATAAGAGACAGTGATTACAATAAGAGTGGATACAGTGATTACTATAAGATACAGTGATTACTATAAGAGTAGATACAGTGGTTACTATAAGATACAGTGATTACTATAAGAGTAGATACAGTGATCACTATAAGAGTAGATACAGTGTTTACTATAAGATACAGTGATTACTATAAGAGTAGATACAGTGATTACTATAAGAGTAGATACAGTGATTACTATAAGATACAGTGATTACTATAAGAGTAGATACAGTGATTACTATAAGATACAGTGATTACTATAAGAGTGGATACAGTGATTACTATAAGACACAGTGATTACTATAAGATACAGTGATTACTATAAGAGTACATACAGTGATTACTATAAGATACAGCGATTACTATAAGATACAGTGATTACTATAAGAGACAGTGATTACAATAAGAGTGGATACAGTGATTACTATAAGATACAGTGATTACTATAAGAGTAGATACAGTGGTTACTATAAGATACAGTGATTACTATAAGAGTAGATACAGTGATCACTATAAGAGTAGATACAGTGTTTACTATAAGATACAGTGATTACTATAAGAGTAGATACAGTGATTACTATAAGATACAGTGATTACTATAAGATATAGTGATTACTATAAGATACAGTGACTACTATAAGAGTAGATACAATGATAACTATAAGAGTAGATACAGTGATTACTATAAGACACAGTGATTACTATAAGAGTAGATACAGTGATTACTATAAGATACAGTGATTACTATAAGATACAGTGATTACTATAAGAGACAGTGATTACAATAAGAGTGGATACAGTGATTACTATAAGATACAATGATTACTATAAGAGTAGATACAGTGGTTACTATAAGATACAGTGATTACTATAAGAGTAGATACAGTGATCACTATAAGAGTAGATACAGTGCTTACTATAAGATACAGTGATTACTATAAGAGTAGATACAGTGATTACTATAAGATACAGTGATTACTATAAGAGTAGATACAGTGATTACTATAAGATACAGTGATTACTATAAGATATAGTGATTACTATAAGATACAGTGATTACTATAAGAGTAGATACAATGATAACTATAAGAGTAGATACAGTGATTACTATAAGACACAGTGATTACTATAAGAGTAGATACAGTGATTACTATAAGATACAGTGATTACTATAAGAGTAGATACAGTGATTACTATAAGATACATTGATTACTATAAGAGTAGATACAGTGATTACTATAAGAGTAGATACAGTGGTTACTATAAGAGACAGTGATTACTATAAGAGTGGATACAGTGATTACTATAAGATACAGTGATTACTATAAGAGTAGATACAGTGTTTACTATAAGATACAGTGATTACTATAAGAGTAGATACAGTGATAACTATAATAGTAGATACAGTGATTACTGTAAGATACAGTGATTACTATAAGAGTAGATACAGTGATTACTATAAGATACAGTGATTACTATAAGATACAGTGATTACTATAAGAGTAGATACATTGATTACTATAAGAGTAGATACAGTGATTACTATAAGAGTAGATACAGTGATTACTATAAGAGTAGACACAGTGATTACTATAAGAGTAGATACAGTGATTACTATAAGAGTAGATATAGTGATTACTATAAGAGTAGATACAGTGATTCTACCAGAATAAATAAATATTGGCAAAGCGGTGGTAATTACTAGAAGACTGGATAGAGATGCAACACGATGAATATGTCTTAAAGACTATGTGGACATTTGATTGCCATAAGACTAGGTGGACAATTGTAACACGGTGGTGATTGCCATACGACTAGGTGGACATTTATAACACGGTGGTGATTGCCATAAGACTAGGTGGACATTTGTAACACGGTGGTGATTGACATAAGACTAGGTGGACATTTGTAACACGGTGGTGATTGCAATAAGACTAGGTAGACATTGGTAACACGGTGGTGATTGCCATAAGACTAGATGGACATTTGTAACACGGTGGTGATTGCCATAAGATTAGGTGGACATTTGTAACACGGTGGTGATTGCCATAAGATTAGGTGGACATTTGTAACACGGTGGTGATTGCCATAAGATTAGGTGGACATTTGTAACACGATGGTGATTGCAATAAGACTAGGTAGACATTTGTAACACGGTGGTGATTGCCATCAGATTAGGTGGACATTTGTAACACGGTGGTGATTGCCATAATAATAGGTGGACATTTGTAACACGGTGGTGATTGCCATAAGATTAGGTGGACATTTGTAACACGGTGGTGATTGCCATAAGACTAGGTGGACATTTGTAACACGGTGGTGATTGCAATAATACTAGGTGAACATTTGTAAAACGGTGGTGATTGCAATAAGACTAGGTGGACATTTGTAACACGGTGGTGATTGCCATAATAATAGGTGGACATTTGTAACACGGTGGTGATTGCCATAAGATTAGGTGGACATTTGTAACACGGGGTGATTGCCATAAGACTAGGTGGACATTTGTAACACGGTGGTGATTGCAATAATACTAGGTGAACATTTGTAACACGGTGGTGATTGCCATAAGATTAGGTGGACATTTTAACACGGTGGTGAATGCCATAAGACTAGGTGGACATTTGTAACACGGTGGTGATTGCCATAAGATTAGGTGGACATTTGTAACATGGTGGTGATTGCCATAAGACTAGGTGGACATTTGTAACACGGTGGTGATTGCCATAATACTAGGTGGACATTTGTAACACGGTGGTGATTGCCATAAGATTAAGTGGACATTTGTAACACGGTGGTGATTGCCATAAGATTAGGTGGACATTTGTAACACGGTGGTGATTGCCATAATACTAGGTGGGCATTTGTAACACGGTGGTGATTGCCATAAGACTAGGTAATTATTGGTAGCAATGATATGTTTCTATAGAAACACTTATATAAATATTGGCAATACTGGATCTTGGCCAGGCCATCCTCGTTTGTTGTCATTTTCAACTTTTCGTTGGTGGTGCAGTTTAACAATTAATTTGTGAAAGATGATTACATTATTACCGGACGTGAGCTTGCATTGTTGGTTATCAGCTTTGGGTGTGTTCGTCTTTAAAACGTGGCAAGTAGTATAGCAACATCAATGGCAAGTGTGACTATGGCGTCACCCCACATCCGACCAGAGACTGGCTCATGAATCAATCAATCGTGTAGATGTGTGCACCAGACCATGACCAAATGGAACATCAACCGAACTGTAACCTTCACAAAGAGCGCAGATGGAACGGCTTATTGGTTTATGTTTAATTCACGTCAGTGTTCATAAACACACCTCGCAGTACTGAATGTCGTCGATAAAGCACGGCCTCCCAACACGAAATGAAATGTCGAACCGAGGAGCTAGCCTGGTTGTCCCTAACGCTAACTCTAGTCTGGTTGCTTATAATCAACATTCACTGCTAGATTATATTTAAATATAATCTAAGAAACAAAACACCGCTGCCGTTGATGAATACACACATATATATATATATATATACATATATATATATATATATATATATATATATATATATATATATATATATATATATATATACATATATACATACATACATATATACATATATATATATATATATATATATATATATATATATATATATACATACATATATATATATATATATATATATATATATATATGTATATATATATATATATATATGTATGTATGTATGTATATATGTATATATATATATATATATATATATATATATATATATATATATATATATATATATATTTTCATCAACGGCAGCGGTGTTTTGTTTCTTAGATTATATTTAAATATAATCTATATATTTAAATATATATATATGTATGTATGTATGTATATATGTATGTATGTATATATGTATATATATATATATATATGTGTATTCATCAACGGCAGCGGTGTTTTGTTTCTTAGATTATATTTAAATATAATCTAGCAGTGAATGTTGATTATAAGCAACCAGACTAGAGTTAGCGTTAGGGACAACCAGGCTAGCTCCTCGGTTCGACATTTAATTTCGTGTTGGGAGGCCGTGCTTTATCGACGACATTCAGTACATACCGTTGATGAAGCTATACATATAGTTTGACTTGCTGTAGACGACGACCATATACATATAGTTTGACTTACCGTTGATGAACCTATACATATAGTTTGACTTGCTGTAGACGACGACCATATACATATAGTTTGACTTACCGTTGATGAACAAATACATGGCACGCTATATAGTTTGACTTACTGTTGGCGTTTTGATTACATGAGAGTATATTAATGCATACGTTTTAACTACATGTGCTGTATAAGTCATGGTACGTTTGCCAATCATATGTTGGCCAACTGGAGAGACACATGCACTAACCCTAATCCTACTGGAGAGACACGTGCACTGACCCTAGCCCTACTGGAGAGACATGTGCTCTGTCCCTAACCCTACTGGAGAGAAATGTGCACTGTCCCTAACCCTACTGGAGAGACATGTGCACTAACCCTAATCCTACTGGAGTGATACGTGCACTGACCATAACCCTACTGGAGAGACATGTGTACTGTCCCTAACCCTACTGGAGAGACATGTGCACTAACCCTAACCCTACTGGAGAGACATGTGCACTAACCCTAATCGTACTGGAAAGACACGTACACTGACCCTAACCCTACTGGAGAGACACGTGCACTAACCCTTGCCCTACTGGAGAGACATGTGCACTGTCCCTAACCCTACTGGAGATACACGTGCACTAACCCTAACCATACTGGAGAGACATGTGCACTGACCCTAACCCTACTGGAGAAACATGTGCACTAATCATAACCCTACTGGAGAGACATGTGCACTAATCCTAACCCTACTGGAGAGACATGTGCACTTACTCTAACCCTACTGCAGAGACATGTGCACTAACCCTAACCCTACTGGAGAGACACGTGCACTAATCCTAACCCTACTGGAGAGACATGTGCACTAATCCTAACCCTACTGGAGAGACATGTGCACTTACTCTAACCCTACTGCAGAGACATGTGCACTAACCCTAACCCTACTGCAGAGACATGTGCACTAACCCTAACCCTACTGGAGAGACATGTGCACTAATCCTAACCCTACTGGAGAGACATGTGCACAAACTCTAACCCTACTGGAGTGACACGTGCACTACACGTGCGCTAATCCTAACCCTACTGGAAAGACATGTGCACTGACCCTAACCCTACTGGAGGGACATGTGCACTGACCCTATCCCTACTGGAGAGACATGTGCACTAATCCTAACCCTACTGGAGTGACACGTGCACTGACCCTAATCCTAATGGATAGACACGTGCACTAACCCTAATCCTAATGGACAGACACGTGCACTAACCCTAATCCTACTGGAGAGACACGTGCACTAACCCTAATCTTACTGGATTCAGTGAACACGTAGGTCCTAGGGGGTTTAGCCGGAGCTGCATACGTGGTTCCTATGGGTGGTTTAGACAGAGCTGCACACGTGGGTCCTATGGATGGTTTAGACAGAGCTGCACACGTGGGTCCTTGTGGGCTTAGAAGGAGCTGCACACACTCCGTATCTAGGGAAGTATCGATCCACACAGCACCGCCTTACAAACTGAAGCTCAGCACCGGCTTTTGGAGAAAATTGGTTTAGCTAGGAAAGACCAATCTCTCTAAACCACAATAAATCGTCGAAGCACTTGCTAACCAACGTACACTGTGCGAATCGTAAACAGACTGTAGCAGTAAAACTGGGTAAGTTGGAGCTTCCTGTGACGAATGGTGGGAAATAGGCAGTACCGGAAACCAGTTAATCAACTAATTATTGGCAATGTAATTGTAAGTAATTGCAACTAAACACGACACATCATAAATAGGTCCCTACTTCGTTAAACGTTGGTGCTGTCATCTCTGCTTAAAAAGGCATCATCACTCTCCTCCATCCTTCCTCCTGTAGGGATTACTGTGCCGTCCTCCACCCTTCCTCCTGTAGGGAACACTGTGCCATCCTCCATCCTTCCTCCTGTAGGAACACTATGCCACCCTCCATCCTTCCTCCTGTACGGATCACAGTGCCATCCTCCTTCCTCCTGTACGGAACACTGTGCCGTCCTCCATCCTTCCTCCTGTAGGGAACACTGTGCCATCCTCCATCCTTCCTCCTGTAGGAACACTGTGCCACCCTCCATCCTTCCTCCTGTACGGATCACAGTGCCATCCTCCTTCCTCCTGTACGGAACACTGTGCCGTCCTCCATCCTTCCTCCTGTAGGGAACACTGTGCCATCCTCCATCCTTCCTCCTGTAGGAACACTGTGCCATCCTCCATCCTTCCTCCTGTAGGAACACTGTGCCATCCTCCATCCTTCCTCATGTAGGGATCACTGTGCCGTCCTCCATTCTTCCTCCTGTAGGGAACACTGTGCCGTCCTCCATCCTTCCTCCTGTAGGGATCACTGTACCGTCCTTCATCCTTCCTCCTGTAGGGAACACTGTGCCGTCCTCCATTCTTCCTCCTGTAGGGAACACTGTGCCGTCCTCCATCCTTCCTCCTGTAGGGATTACTGTACCGTCCTTCATCCTTCCTCCTGTAGGGAACACTGTGCCGTCCTCCATCCTTCCTCCTGTAGGGATTACTGTGCCGTCTTCCATCCTTCCTCCTGTAGGGATCACTGTGCCGTCCTCCATCCTTCCTCCTGTAGGGATTACTGTGCCGTCCTCCATTCTTCCTCCTGCAGGGAACACTGTGCCGTCCTCCAACCTTCCTCCTGTAGGGATCACTGTGCCGTCCTCCATCCTTCCTCCTGTAGGGATTACTGTGCCGTCCTCCATTCTTCCTCCTGCAGGGAACACTGTGCCGTCCTCCAACCTTCCTCCTGTATGGATCACTGTGCCGTCCTCCATCCTTCCTCCTGTAGGGATTACTGTGCCACCCTCCACCCCTCCTCGTGTGGAATGTCGTGGTGCCCTCTAACGTTACCGTTAGAGGGCACCAATTTTGTTTATAATTCTGTTAAACCTATTGCACGTGGCGTAAACTATTCACACACTACATAATAAACTATTCACACACTACATATTATGCTACTTACACACTACATATTAAAATATTCACACACGACAGACTAAGCTATTCATAAACTACATATTACACTATTCACACACTACAGACTAAACTATTCACACACTACATATTAAACTATTCACACACGACATATTAAACTATTCACACATTACAGATTAAACCATTCATACACTACATATTAAACTATTCATACACTACAAATTAAACTATTCACACACTACAGATTCAATTATTCCCACATTACAGATTAAACTATTCACACTACATATTAAACTATTCACACACGATATATTACATTATTAACATACTACATATTAAACTATTCACACATTATAGATGAAACTTTTCACACACAACATATTAATCTATTCACAAACTACACATTAAACTATTCACAAACTATACATTAAACTATTCAAACGCTACATATTAAACTATTCACACACTACATATTAAACTATTCACACACTGCAGATTAAACTATTCACACACTACCTATTAAACTATTCACACACTACATATTAAACTATTCACAAACTACACATTAAACTATTCACACACTACAGATTAAACTATTCACACATTACATATTAAATTATACAAACACTACAGATTAAACTATTCACACACTATGTATTTCAACATTAACAAAACTAATTCACTATAGGCTAATACAGTTGAGGGACGAAGGCGAATGATTTCAGCACGACGCAGAAAGCAGATGTGTAGTTTCAAGCTTGGAAGCGGATGTTTTTCCAGGGATACATTTATTCCATTTAGTGGGACGCCAATTGTCTGGCGTGTTGCTGATTCTTCCCTCACGATCAGACAGGCGTTTAATTGAAGTAGTAGTCGCTGGATTCTCCGCGCTGCTGCCAGAATAAATAGAATACACGACGCGTCGCATCGTCCTACCTCGCATCGTCCTACCTCGCATCGTCCTACCTCGCATCGTCCTACCTCGCATCGTCCTACCTCGCATCCGCTTGCATTTTACGATTCATCGGGCGTTTTCTGGTTAGTACAGATTGCTGCTGTCACGACGGATTCACGCTGGATTTCCGTTTGTGTTTATTAGAGCGTAAATACTGCGCTCAGAGAGGGTCAGTATGACTTCTTGCCGCCAATCCATGCATTTTATATGATGTATATGCTTCTTGGAGCTCTAATGAGACCTTTATGACGTCAGTAGCATATGGAAGTAGTTTCAGCCGAACGTAAATCAGCATTTCATGACATTTCATCAGCATACGCGCTCACTGCAGTTTGATGTCGCATTCGCTTTGCTCGTCTAAACTCAGACGACGCAACACGAAACGAACGTTAAAATCAACTTATATCGAAGGTTTCGGAAATTAGAAAGATGTCAACAGGTTATATTTGAGCGCGACCCATGAATAAATAATATGTCTGTAACGCCTCGTCGAAGGAGACGTCAGGCTGACGTCATCCCCGGGGTCGTTAGTAGCAGCGGTGAAGAGACATTGCAACTGCTATCATTATGGCCCGCTCGAGTCTCACAAACTAACAGATAACATCTTGTTGCTCTCCGGATGTTCATTATGTGTGTTTGTGTATGTGTTTGTGCGTGTGCGTTTGCGTGCGATCAACATCCTACCGACCAACGACACACACCCTAATGACACCCACCCACCAGCATACCGACACACACCCAATTGACACCCACCCACCAGCATAATGATCAACACCATTTTGACACACACACATCAGCATAACGATCAACACCCTATTGACACACACACACACACACACACACACACACACACACACACACACACACACACACACACACACACACACACACACACACACACACACACACACACACACACACACACACACACACACACACACACACACACACACACACACACACACACACACACACACACACACACACACACACACACACACACAGTATAACGATCAACACCCTATTGACACCCACACACAGCATAACGATCAATACCCTATTGACACCCACCCACCAGCATAACGATCGACACCCTATTGACACCCACCCACCAACATAACGATCCACACCATATTGACACCCACACACATCAGCATAACGATCAACACCCTATTGACACACACACAGCATAACGATCAACACCCTATTGATATCCACCGACCAGCATAACGATCCTCACCCTATTGACACCCATCCACCATCATAGCGATCCACACCCTATTGACACCCACCCACCAGCATAATGATCCACACCCTATTGACACCCTCACACCAGCATAACGACCAACATCCTATAGACACCCACCCACCCACCAGCATAATGACCCTCACCCTATTGACACCCACCCACCAGCATAACGATCCACACCCTATTGACACCCACCCACCAACATAACGATCAACAACCTATTGATATCCACCCACCAGAATAATGACCAACACCCTATTGATATCCACCGACAAGCATAACGATCCTCACTCTATTGACACCCATCCACCAGCATAACGATCCACACCCTATTGACACCCACCCACCAGCATAATGATCCACATCCTATTGACACCCTCACACCAGCATAACGACCAACACCCTATTGACACCCACCCACTAGCATAACGACCCTCACCCTATTGACACCCACCCACCAGCATAACGATCAATACCCTATTGACACCCACCCACCAACATAGCGATCAACAACCTATTGATACCCACCGGCCAGCATAACGATCCTCACCCTATTGACAGCCACCCACCAGCATGACGATCAACACCCTATTGACACACACCCATCAGCACAAAGATAAACAGTCTATTGACACCCACCCACCAGCATAACGACCCTCACCCTATTGACACACACACACACACACGCACGCACGCACGCACATACGCACACCAGCATGACGACCCACACCCTACTGACTCATCGATCATGCAAAAGGAGGTGACAAGACGCATCACTAAAAAGAGCTCAGGTTGCCAAGACGACAGCATTAAAGAAGTAGGACCAAGTAATCTCAGATCAGGTTGCCAAGACGACAGCATTAAAGAAGTAGGACCAAGTACACTCAGATCAGGTTGCCAAGACGACAGCATTAAACAAGTAGGACCAAGTACACTCAGATCAGGTTGCCAAGACGACAGCATTAAAGAAGTAGGACCAAGTACACTCAGATCAGGAAAAAAACAGAGGGAGCAAAGGACTTTGACTGAAGATGAATATCTACGAACCATGAAAACGCTTCCGATGAAGTTGTCAGAGCAAGAGCCATTAAACAAGATTTAACAAGGTTGCCATCCAAGACAAATGCCCATATGGCAAATGGACAAGGAAGCCATTGGCTTATCGAGAGTTCAACATTTTTAATCTATGTATAATCCGCCTTCCTGATATATATATATATATATATATATATATATATATATATATATATATATATATATATATATATATATATATATATATATATATATATATATATATATATATGTCAACCTTGTTTCTAAACATAATCACGCTGCTAGCAGTTACACAATCGGTAGACAATTGCTTCCATTCAGTGATTGTTCCATGTGAGAACGAGTACTTCCTGATATTCAATATAATAATGATATCCAATATAATAATGATATCCAATATAATAATGATAATAATATATTTTAGTTGATGTAGTGCCAGATCCAATTTTAAATTGTTCGTGACGCTTTACAAGATAAATAGTTATAAAATTGCTAAATAAATATGCAGTTCTTTACAAATACATTATGCAAGCTAGTTAAAATAAGAATAGTCTATAATATAGTATAATAATAATACTATACTAATATAATAATCATATATTAATTTAATATATATATATATATATATATATATATATATATATATATATATATATATATATATAGTTAATTAAAATTACATGAATTAACATTAATAAAATACAGATAAGTACAGTAATTAAATATACTAAAATAGTTATCATAATTATACCTCAATATTGTTATTATTAAGTAGAAATAGGACTATACAAATATATATAACTGAAATAATGTACATGAAGTTATAATTAATATATGAATATATAAATAGATTTACACATAAGATAAATAAATTAGTGCAGGGACTATCACGTTGGACTAGAATGAGAGTCGATACAATGAGTCTTTAGTCGTGCCTTGAAAGTAGAGAGAGTGTCCGACATTTTAATATCCCACAAAAGTCGCCGAACGCAAACGAGCTGTCCCCAGCTTTGACGAGTCCGCCGAACAGTTAGCATGTTATTGCTGCAGAGTGCAGGGCTCTTGCGGGTATTTATGGCACACAAGGTCGGACAGGTATTTTGGCGAATCTCTACGCACAGTTTATTTGCAAACACTAAAAGTTTAAAGTCGACCCTGCTTGCTACTGGCAGCCAGTGAAGAATACAGAGCAATGGCGCTATCACTCCGTGAGCGGCTTAGGAGCAATCTAGCGGCCGAATTGTGCATTCTCTGACGTCGAGGGATGTTGATAACAGTAGTGCCGTATAGAAGCGAATTGCCGTAGTCATGCCATGGTATAATCATTGACGACACGTACCTTTGTCGTTGTTGGGAGAAAACGGCTCATCTGAATAATATGGTGGAGTTGGAATGCGCACACACTGACGATGCTTAACACTTGTTTCTTAAAATCGAGGTGTGTATCTATGATGACTCCAAGGTTACGAACATACCGTCAAGCAGTAATTGTAGCATCACCTACACGCATTACACTGTCTGACAGAAGTTCTATCCATTCGATTATGCCATATCCGACACCATAGGCTTTTAATTTAAGTAGTAATCTGTGTGGCACTTTGTCAAAAGCTTTCTAAAAATCGAAGTTTATAATCTCTACTGGTGATCCCTGTTGTATCCACTTAGTGATTTCTTCCCAAAAAAACAATGTTAAGCATGACTTCGGTTTTAGGAATCTATGTTGAAATGGATTCAATAATGTATGCCTAACAAGAAAGTCCACCATATGGTCTTTGATTAACTTTTTCTAATAATTTACAAATCCCTGATGTTAATCCCTCTGGTATGTAATTCTCTGACTTATTTCTCGAACCTATTTTAAGCAATGGTAAGATGCTTGCTTCTTTCCATTCAACAGGAACCACTCCCTCTTTTAATGACAAGTTGAACACTCTTGCAAGTGGTATACTAATTTCTTCTACTGTTTCCATTAGCAGTTTTGGAAGAATTCCATCCACTCCAGGTGATTTATTGTTCTTCATTGCCTTTATTTTCTTAGCTACCATTTCTGGAGTCACAATTAACTGCTCTAAATAGTCCGATTTAGCCTCCTGAAATTTAGCATCTGGAACTGGTATTTAACTAATATCCTCTCTGGTAAACACTGAACTGAAGTATCCATTTAGGTTTTCCACCATTAAAAAACCTTGTGATATTATATTTCCAGCACTGTCTTCTAGAGGTCCAACCTTTTCTTGTACGTTTTGTTTACTCCTGACATATGCATAAAAACTTGTTTTATTTTTATGTTATATACAAAATTTAGTTCATAGCTTCTTTTAGATTGTCTAATTTCAGTTGTAGCACTATTAAGTGTCTTTGTAATTTGCATAGTCTTCATCCTTTCTGGTACGCCTATAATCCCTCCACATAGTTTGCTTAAACACTATTTTTCTAATAGCTTCTTTTGACAAGTGTTTCTTTCTAGACCGTTTTCTTTTTTTCAAGGGAACACATTTATCAATGATACTCTCAGTTACATATTTTAGAATGTTCCAACATTCAATTGCGGTCTTGTTCCTCAGCATGGTATTCCAGTCTAGCTCTGCTAAATATTTTCTAATATCTTTATATTTACCTTTGTGGAAGTTTCTCCTGTATTTTTTTACTTTCTGATTTTATATTGATGCCAAAATTTATTTGATTATGATCACTATTACTCAATGGCTCGTGTATTGCCCAGTAATTCATTTTGTGAAGACAAAACTAAATCTAATACATTCTCTTCCCTGGTTGGTTCTGGCACGTGTTGAGTAAGGAAGCTTTCCTGAATTAAAAGTAGAAACTGTTGGTCCTCACCCCCTGTACTCTCTAGAGTTTTACATTGTATGTGTCCGTGGTTAAAATCTCCCATTATGATACATTCCCCTTTACTCACTTCCTTTATAGCGTCTTGTATTTGTCTGTTGTCCTCTTCTTTTACGTTTGGACTTCAGTAA